>CATKHM010000037.1:0-65880 GCA_949751825.1 Blepharisma undulans
TTTTTGTGATTTTTGCTATTCGTATGAAAAACCCTTAAAATTGGAAAAAATTCTAATCAAGTTATATTGGCTACTATTAATGAGCTGAACATTTATATTATGCCTATTATTGGCGATATTCTATTTTTACCTATAAATTTGTATTTATTTGAAACTTTCCAGTGCACAAGTAGCATCGGAGATAATTTTAAAGACAGCTATAATAATCAAGACTGCTCAACTTTTTGTTGGCAAGGAGAGCACATTACTTATGCAATTATTTCCGCAATAGCAATATCTTTATATTTGCCTACAAGTTTATATTTCAGATTTATATGAAAAAATGAGTTTCCATTTCACTTCAAGGAACAGCCATTTCATATTGCTTTAAAAAGCACCGTTCAGCTTTTTTTCATTGTATTGGCCACAATAGTAAATCCAGCATCCGAAAATGCTTTTTTAGGACTGTGCATTGGCTTGCTTTTGGTATATGTAATAATTTCAATAATAAAAAAACCATTGACATATGATAGAGCTTCACTATGATATATCATTTTTATCTCTGGAAGTCTTATACTTTGATGCTGCTGTGCATTAGCAAAAGCTAACAAAATAGCTGCACTGGTTGTGCTATTTGTTGGATGAATGATATTAGCAATTATTGGAGCTATTTATCAAAAATTGAAGCTTCCTTGCTTATTGGAATCTGAAAAAGGCATAGATATTTACCGACTCTTTAGATTCCAGCTTTTATCAATTTCACCAGAAGCTGCTGGAATTTCTAAAATGCAGTCAATAAAATACATTTATGATGATGAGCCATCTCCTATCAAAGAAATAAAAAATCCCACAACGATGAAGTCACCTCGAAGCTTCTTATCAGAAGAAGATAACCTTAAATCAAGTCTCCAATTTTTTGATGCAAACAATGAAATGTCGAGTGCATAGGTGAATAGAATTCTAGTTGATGGAGCAATAGTGTTACCCATAAATAATATTTTATATTAGTTTAAATAAAATTTTCTACGTTAATGGTTTTAAATTTAATTTTGCTCATGTAATATTTATAAGATATACTTAAAATTCTTGGCTTATTTTTATTTTTAGATAGATTCTTGTCATTAATAATGCAAGCTCACCATTGTTTGTCTTATTAATAGATAAATTCTTGAATAGTTGGTATATTCAAAATTTTTTCAATTACTCAGACTTCTTTATAATAAGGGTAAAAAGCAACCATGAGCTATATATTTGCTAATACTAAATATTGAGAAAAAGATGTAATTGATGATTTACATTCTAAAAAAGTAAATTATCACTCATTAAAGATTTTGGTTATAAAACTTAATTTTAATTATTTAGACTTGAAATTGAATTTTCAGACTAAAAATGTTTTTTATTAGGTTTATAAGATCATGAACACAAAATCTGGATTTTATTCTTCTTATTAAACAAATTAAAATTATCCAAGTCAATAAAGTAATCTTCTTGATGCAACTTCAACAAAAAAATTTTAATCTGAAATCAATCTTCATGAAAAACATGAAATTTCTTTTCAAATTCTAGAAAGAATTATCATATTAAATTATCTCAATTTTAAGCATTTAATTTATAGTAAATTAATTAATCAAATCCTTTGCTAGTTTTTTAATTGAATTTATATTTTTATTAGCTTAAACAGTTAAACCGCAAAATTCTCAGTTCATTATCCAAGAGAAAGTTGAAAATCAAATCTTCTCTTCATAAATGAAAATTACAAATATTCACTGATTGATTTCTTTTTCGCCTTTTTAATCTTCATATTAATTTAATGCTGATCCAATTTTTCCTTCTTCTCAGAGCTACTTTGGGCCAATTTTCATATGTACCTCTTTTTTACAGTGAATATACATCTCCTCTTCTGATTGAATACTTTAAATCTACTTTAGATTGCTCAACAGGAATAGAACCAGGCTGCAGCTTAGACTCTCCATTTAGGTTCATAGTTTACGAGATAACTGCTTCTTTAGACATTGAGTCTATTCTTACAAACTCAGAATGCATTATTCTTTATGATGCAGTTTCATCATTGGGGATCTCTACACAAATAAATACCTATGCAAGAAACTTAGGGGTAATTCACTTTGTTATTGGCTACCCGATGGATATTCAATTATCAAATGTTTATTATTCCGATTATTCGTTCAGCTCTTATGCAAGTGCAGCATTAAGCATAGCTAAAACTTATAATATAGAAAAAGCAATTGCCCTAATAAGCAGTGAATTTTCTGGGATGAATTTTAATAATGATCAAGGAATTGAAATAGTTGGGCAATTTATTATACCCCAAATAGCTAGCTATGAATATGTTTCCTGACTAATTTCAAAAAAAATAAAACCAATGGGAGTTAAATGATTTTTCTTAAAAACAAATAAAGAGATGTCAGAATTGATTCAAAAAGCTATAGTAGAATCTGATATGAATAAAAATGGCTACACATATGTATATATACAAGAAGCTGCTTGAGGAGCATACTTAGAAGGATCGATATTATTAGAAGGGAAATGAATTCACAGCACAGACACTTTTAACTACATAAATGGCATTATTTATTGAGGCTCAATAATCCTTTATGGCTTGATAGCAAATAATCCAATTCAAGGATCCTTTTCGGGGTATATAATAAATGGATTAGTAGAGAAAATTTATAATCCGGAAACATTGGGCTACACTATGTGAAATATCCAAAATGGTGAAGTGATAGCAGTCGGGGTAATAAATGGGGAATATAAATTGCAAATTACATTACCTGTTAAGTTTCCTGGAGAAAATTATGAAGTGCCAAATAACAATAAAATTGAAATCCCGATAAGTATAAGCGGAGCGACATATGAAAATAATGAATTCAATGCGATGAATCAAATCGGAGTGATTTTGGCTGTAGAATCAATTTTAGCAGAGGGTGAATTGCTTCAGAATTTTGATATTGTGATTAATAATATAACGGATTGTAGCGATACGGATGATAACTCAACTTATAGTTGCATTTCAGAGCATTTGAATGAGTTGGGATATTTTCTTATTCCAAGATTAGAAGCATCTGCAGCATTAGAAACAATGGAAATTTTTCAAAAAAATAATATTTCGACCCCTGTTATAGGAGTTCAAACCTCAACCATAATGAGTGATACTAAGTATTTTCCTCAATACGCCAGAGTCTCTTATCCAAATTCACGCACAGCTTCTGCAGCTGCGCTTATTTTAAGCGTTTTTGGAATTTCTAAATGCTCTATATTATACTCAGATTCACAATGAGGAAGGGATTTTAATTCTGAGTTCGAAAATCAAACTGATTCGTATGCAATAAAAATTTTGAATAAAAAAAGAATTGTTCCATTGGGGTATAAAGGGGATGATAAAAAAATAATCCAAGAAATTATTGATCTCAAAGGCAGATACGTAGTTTTAGAAGTTCAATGGCCTGATATTTTGTATGTAATAGAGACATTTTATGACTTGGGTATGAGAAAAGGAGATATTTATCTAATTATAGGTGATAGAATGATAAGTGTTTCTGATTTAGACGAAAAATTAATTGGAAGCAAATCTTATAATAAAAGAAAAGAAATAATGAGTGGGCTTATTTATATAAGTTTTTTGGCTTTCGAAAACCAAATCGGATTTGATTTGAAAAATAAAATTTTATCCAAATATGATTCTGTATATGATTATATGTGCTTGTTTTATGATGCAGCATATCTCGGGCTATATACAATAGATGCATTGATAAATTGAGGAGTCAATGTGAATAGTTCTACTATTGAAGAATCAGTCAGAGAAGTTGCATTTTCAGGCTGCTCTGGAGTTGTAAGAGTAAATCAAGAAGGTAATGATAGACTTACTGTTATATTAGGAATTTATAATCTGATTCAAGTCAATTCAACCTGAACTATGAATCTTTTTGGTGTCTATGATCCAAGCCAACTTATTGTACTTCAAATCAAACAGTCAATTTCATGAAATGAAAATGGAGATATTCCTAGCGATATAATAGGTGAAGATCAAAAATGTCCATTTAGAGATATTCTTGTACTGCCATTTTATTATGGATATTACATTTTGATAATAATCGAAATTATTCCAATGATTATTGCAGCACTTTTCGCAATAAAATATTACACTTTTATTTTTAAACAAAAATTTCCAAAGCTTATTGTCTCACAAAAAGAAAGCCTTCTTGATATTATTTCTTATATGATTTTTATGATAGAAAGTTTGCAGTATATGCAAGTCGGACCTAATTTTGCAAATTTTTTCCCTAAATGATATGACGTTACTACAATAACAACGCTTTATATAAGACCATATATAAAAAGTGGCTTTTTCACGTTTTGAGATCAAATAATTTTGTATGAGACTTTGGGGATTTTATGATTTTTACTATTTATGTGAAAAATTCTTAAATTTGGAAAAAAATCAGACAGTTTTATATTAGTTACTATCAATGAGCTAAATATTTATATTATGCCTATAATTGGAGAAGTTCTTTTTTTGCCTATAAATTTGTATTTATTTAAAACTTTTCAGTGCACAAGCAGTATTGGAAATAATTTTAAGGACAGTTATAATAATCAAGACTGCTCAACTTTTTGTTGGCAAGGAGAGCATATCATTTATGTTATAATTTCTGCATTAGCAATATCTTTATATTTGCCTACAAGTTTATATTTCAGATTCACATGAAAAAATGAGTTGCCATTTCACTTCCAGGAACAACCCTTTCATATTGCTTTAAAAATCACGGTACAGCTTATTTTAATTGCATTGGTCACAATTGTAAACCCAGCTTCCGAAGATGCATTTTTAGGACTAGGTATTGGTTTGCTTTTACTATATGTTATAATTTCAATAATAAAAAAGCCATTGACATATGGAAGGGCTTCATTATGATATATCATTTTTATAGCTGGGAGTCTTATGCTTTGATGCTGCTGTGCATTGGCAAAAGCTGACAAAGTAGTTGCATTAGTTGCCCTAATGGCTGGATGGATGCTATTAGCAATATTCGGAGCTATTTATCAAAAATTGAAGCTTCCTTGTTTGTTGGAGTCTGAAAAAGGTATAGATATTCATCGGCTCTTTAGATTCCAGCTTTTATCAATTTCTCCTGAGGCTGCTGGAATTACTAAATTGCAGTCAACAAAATACATTTATGATGGTGATTCATCTCCTATCAAAGAAATGCAAAATCTCCAAATAATAAATTTATATCAAAACTCCTTGTCAGAAGAAGAAAACCTTCAGTTTTTTGATGCAAAAAATGAAAATGTGGATCGCATGGACTAATATAGTTCAAGCTATAAATAATTATATAATTTCAAATTAAAATAAAAATATTAATATGAAATCATAATTTCTAATTGAGCAAATGTATATTGTAATTTAAACAAAGTGAACATTAAGTAAGAATAGATTAAAATGGTGCAATGAGGCAGATGCTAAATATTTGAATAGTAAGACAAAATAGTTGGAGATCGTAAGCGTTGAAAGCTATATACAAAATAAGTGAAATATAAGCTGGAAAATCAAACAATGGTGTTTGATAAAAGATTAAAGATTTTATCCAGTAACTTTGAAAATTTAAAAAGCAAAAGTATATTTTATGCTGCATTTATTTCTTATAATATTCAGTTTTTATATGGTATGTTAAAATTAAAGTAAGTCTTTTAAATTAGTATATTTATAATCATACTTTATTTAATATCTTTACATTCATTATTGAATTCGCAATTTTTCAAAGAAAAGCAAATTTGTGAGATCCTCTTCCAACCAGGCTGAATATATTTTAATTATGATTAATTACTCTCTATTAAAATTTTACTTAATTTCTTATCAATTTACATTAGATAAAAAAAAGGCAGCATATGGTATAAATCCAGCCTACAAAAATTCAGTTAAAATATTTTCAATAAAAATTTTCATTAATTTGGCTATTAAATTAAAATTTCAATGATATTATGGATGCTCATTGGAATCGCTGCCGGACAATTATCAATTGTTCCAATTTTATACAGCGAATATACTTCACCTATTTTGGTTGATTATTTTAAGAGTTCCTTTGATTGCTCAAGCCCAAGTGATGCAGGCTGCAATGCGGATTTACATTTTCAGTTCAAAGTCTATAAAATCGCAAATTACTCTGATTTAGACACAATTTTTGTGAATTCAGATATAGTGATTATTTTAGATGCAACAGCTTCATTAGGAATATCTACAATTGTAAACGAGTATGCAAGAAAAATAGGGTTTCTTCAATGCATTGTAGGATATCCACCTGAAAATCCTTTATCATATGCATTTTATTCTTATTTTTCTTATAGCTCATATGTTTCAGCTGCTTTGTCTATTGCAAAAAATTATAAAATTGATAAAGCAATTGCTATTATTAGTAGCGAATTTATTCAAATGGATTTCCATAATAGCGAAGGTATTGAAATAGTGGATCAAATAATTATACCACAAGCAGCATCTTATGACTATATTTTATGACTAATTTCCAAAAAAATAAAACCTTTAGGAATTAAATGATTTTTTATACAAGCAAATCCAGAAATTTCTAAATTAATCCAAAAATCATTAATTGACTCTGATATGAATAAAGAAGGATTTACATATATTTATATACAAGAAGCAGCTTGAGGAGCTTATTTAGAAGGCTCTATACTGCTAGAAGCAAAAACTTGGCACAGCACTAATACTTATAACTATATTGATAACCTTTTGCATTTTGCTGCTAATAATGTATACAATTTATTTACAAATAATAGAGATCAAGGAGCTTTTTCAGGATTTATATTAAACAAACTTTTAGCTGGAGTATTAAAGCCTGAAATAATGGGCTTTACCATTTGAAATGTCCAGGGCGGAATTGTAAAAAAAGCTGGGATTATCAATGGGGCAGGATTTCAGCTGTATTCAGATTTGATTTTTCCTGGAGGAACACTGAAGCATCCGAATTCAGAAAAAATAGAAATTCCAATAAGTGTAAATAAAAAAAGTTATAATGATGAGGGAATTAATACTATAAATCAAATCGGAATATATTTTGCAATTGATGCAATAACCAGTGAAGAAAATTATTTATCAAATTTTGAAATTTTGGTTAATAATGTTACTGATTGTGGGGATAATTTAAGCTATAATTGTTCTTCTGATGATTTAGGGTATTTTTATATTTCTGGAATTGAAACTGATTTGGTTTTAGAAAACATGAAATTTTTTCAAGAGAAAAGTATATTGACTCCAGTTTTAGGAGTAGAAACGTCAACTATTATGAGTAGTTTAGAATACTATCCTCAATATGCAAGAGTTTCCTACTCAAATTCACGTACAGCATCAGCCGCTGCATTGATTTTAAGTGTTTTAGGAATTTCTAAATGTTCTGTATTATACACAGACTCTCAATGAGGAGAAGATTTTTTCGCTCAATTCACAAACCAAACTGGGTCATATGGAATAAAAATTTTAAATAAAAATCAAGCAGTTCCATTAGGATTCAATGGCAGTGATACAGAAATAATTAAAGAAATAATTGATCTAAAAACAAGGTATATTATTCTCGAAGTACAGCAACCAGATATATTTTATATAATTGAAGCATTTTATGATCTAGGTATGAGAGAAGGAGATATTTATTTAATTGTAGGTGATGGGATGATAAGTGTTTCAGATTTAGATGAAAAATTAATTGGAAGTAAATCTTACAATAAAAGAAAAGAAATAATGAGTGGGCTCATATATATAAGCTTTTTGGCTTTTGAAACACAAGTTGGATTTGACTTGAAAAATAAGATTTTATCTGAATATGGGTATGTGCATGATTACATGTGTCTATTTTATGATGCAGCATATCTTGGACTATATACAATAAATACACTGATAAATTGAGGAGTCAATGTGAATAGTTCTACTATTGAAGACTCAGTAAGAGAAGTTGCTTTTGCAGGCTGCTCTGGGGTTGTAAGGGTAAATCAAGATGGCAATGATAGACTTACAACAAATTTGGGGATTTATAATTTAATACAAGTAAATTCGACTTGGATTATGAATCTTTGTGGACTTTATGACCCAAGCCAACTTATTGCACTTCAAATAAAACAGTCAATTTCCTGAAATGAAAATGGTGATATTCCGAGTGATATCATAGGAAAAGATCAAGAATGCCCATTTAGAGATATTCTTGTGCAGCCATTTCATTATGGATACTATGTGTTGATAACAATTGAAATTATTCCAATTATCATAATAGCTCTATTCGCATTAAATTACAAATTTATTTTTAGGTATAAATACCCAAAACTTATCATAGTTCAAAAAGAAAATTTTTTGGATTTTATTTCGTATTTTATGCTTTTCATCGAAAATGTGCAATATATGCAAATAGGCCCAAGTTTTAGTGATTTTTTCCCAAGGTGGTCAAATGCTACAAAATTAGCCATTTTGGATATAAGAGGAATTCTAAAGCACGGACTCTTCACATTTTGAAACCAAGTGCAGCTTTATCAAGCTTTAGTATTTGTATGGATTTTACTATTTTTATGAAAATCACTCAAAATAAGAAAAATTCCAGATTCTTCCATATTGGCAACTGCTAGTCTATATATAATGCCTATTATAGGAGATATTTTATTTTTGCCTATAAATTTGTTTTTATTTGAAACTTTTCAGTGCACAAGTAGCATCGGAGATTCTTTTAAAAGCAGTTTCAATGACCATTCCTGTTCAACATTTTGCTGACAAAGCAAACACATCACTTATGCCATTATTTCTGGATTAGCTCTATCTTTATATCTTCCTACAAGTATATATTTCAGATTTACATGAAAAAATGAATTACCATTTCACTTCAAAGAGCAGCCTTTTCATATTTTTTTAAAATCCGCAATTCAGCTTATTTTAATTTCATTTGCCACAATAGTAAAACCAGCTTCCGAAAACATTTTTTTAGGATTATGCATTGGTTTATTACTTATTTATATCATAATATCAATAATAAAGAATCCATTGACTTATGATAGAGCTTCTTTATGATATATCATTTTTATGGCTTCTGCACTGTTAGTTGCATGCTGTTGTGCACTAGCAAAGGTAAATAAAATTGCTGCATTAATTGTGCTTGTAGCTGGATGACTGCTATTAACAATATTTGGAGCTATTTATCAAATATTTAAATTTCCTTGTCTATTAGAAACTGAAAAATCTGTAAATATTGTTGGGCTTTTTCGGTTTCAACTTTTATCTATCAGCGTAGAAGATGCAGGAATTGCGAAGAATAAGCCACTTAAATATATTTACGTTAAAAATGATTCCCCTCCTATCAGCGAAGTGAAAACTCAGCAAATGATAAAATCTACAAAGAGTTATATACCAGAAGATGATAATATTATAATATCAAGCATTCATCTATTTGAAGCAGATACTTAAATTAGCAAGCTCTGACTGGTTTCATAATTGCTGGCTATATTAAAATAACTTCCATGCAAAATGAAGCCTCTAGAAATTTTGATCAATAATAAATAATAAAATCTGAAACAAATAAATCAAAAAATAAAATTCAATTTATTGAGCTATAAAATTTCTATTTTTAAAAATAAAATTGAATTGCTTGAGATTCATATTGACTGAATAAATTTTGAGTTTTTTCAAAAAATGAAATAAATGGCCTATAAAAGCTGCTAGCTTAATTATTTTGTATTATAGCTATAAGTTTCTTATTTTTCTATTTATTTTTCAATAAAAATAATGAATTTTTAAAATTAATTGATAACTTTATGAATTTTGATTTACTATTAAAATTAAAATCAAAAAATTTGGCTTATAGGTTCTTTTAATCATAAAAAATTAAGACTTTAAACATTTTTTAAGTGCATATTTTGATGCCATACAAATTATCACTATTAGATATTATTCTTAGCTAGCAATTATTTCAAAAATATTTTATCAGCTGAAAACAGCTGCAACTTGATTGAACCCTGATTCAGATTTTTTGAAGATCTTGATGGAGAAACTTCTGTTAAGTTGCTTTTTAATATAGCAAATTAAAGGTTTGATGCTTTATTTTTCCTCAATAGTCTCTTTTCGCAGAGTCTGAGCTTTTCTTGAAATATTTTGAGATCTTTATAAATTTCAATGCAATAATTTATCAGAAGAATATTCAAGCAAAAGTAAGCTAAGCATACTTATTTTGAATAGGATAAATAAAATGCATTCAGAAAAATTACTTGGAACCCAAAAATCATAAGATATAGAAGATTTATTATACAGATGGTCCAAACAACCTAAAAGATTATTAAAATGAGAATGGAGAGAATAAATATAAGTACTGAGATATTAATTATGATTGATAAAGCAGAAAAGTTCAGGATTTTACTGAGCCACCTTTGAAAAAAAGCCCAATTTTTAAGAAAAATAAGTGGTTACAATAAAATCGTAAATTTATACGCAAATATGAACTTCTAACTGATTTTTATGCTTCTAGTTATTTTTCTATGCTGCCAATCGATGTCCTATAAGAATTTATTTAGAATTATCTCTAAAGACATAACTTTTGTGTCTTATTTTATATATTTCATTTTATGCGAGAATTATAAGTAAGTCTGAATAATTCCTAGAATTAAAATAAGGTAGTGAATTTAATAAAATTCTTGTTGATTCCTTGGGCTAGAACTCCCTCTATTACCTAAATTCAAAATAAATCATAGATAAGCAAATTAACTAAATATCATAAGAATAAAGCTAATAAGACTTGATGGATTAAATAAAATTATCCAGAGTGAAAGAATTTTAAATAATTTTATCAATTATTGTAATCACCAAATACAAAAATTTCTTGCTTTGTCGAATTTTTATAATGGCAAACTGTCCATTATTATTCATCCATATTAAGAAAAATTATTGACCTTCCATTTTTAACATAGGAAATCTGTTCTCGTCCGGTATATAGAAAATTATAAATTTTTTGATTTTAATTCACATGCATTCTATTATATCTGTTATTTTTAAGCCATTTTCAACTTAAAAATTCATCAATACCAAAAAATATAGATTTTTGCTTGAAAATTTAATTTTAAAAATATTGAAAGTTTCAATCTGCTTTTAGAAGCTAAATTTTTCAATTAAATAAGCCAGAAACATCAATTCACTTCATTAATTCAAGAAAACTATTTGAAAAATCTAACCAACAAATTTCAAGCATATTTTCTTGATCACTATTTTTAATAATAAAATGAAAGTGTACGGAGCAGAAGAGAACAGTCCATTGGAAGGTTCAAAACCAAAGCCTTTACAAGAGAAAGGAAGCATCAAGGATCTCTACAAATATGCAACTTGCTTAGATTACTTCCTTATAGCAGTTGGCTTCATCTCAGCCGCTGCTTTAGGAGCCATTCAGCCTCTTTTCTTTTTATTCATGGGAGATTTCTTCGGCAACATGGATGCAGACACCTCAAAAGACTCATTTTACGACTCAGCAAAAATTGTCTGTTATGAACTAATTGGCTCTGCCTTTGTGTTTACTCTTGCAGGAGCACTGGCAGTTGTATGCTTGGTCAATGTAGGAGCCAGACAAGCTTTTCACTTTAGAAACCACTATTTCAAAGCAATTATCAATGAAGATCCAGCGTGGTTTGACAGTAGGCATGTGGCTGAACTTCCTCAATCATTGGCAACAGACACTTTAATGATTGAAAGAGCTACTGGAGACAAGCAGGTAATTTTGATTATGGGCACGAGTATGATAGTATCCTCTTTTATTATTGCTCTTATAGAAGGTCTTCAGCTCGCATTATTTTGCTTAGTTTTTATGCCAGTTGTCACTATAGGCTTTATGCTAGCTAACAGTGGCCTTGAAGAAAGCGCCGAAATGTCAAGAAAATCCTACAAGCTTGCAGGCGGTATCGCAGAAGAAGCATTACAAGAAATCAAAACTGTGTCTTCTCTAAATGGGCAGAAATTTGAAGCGAAAAAATATACAAATTCCATAAAAAAATCTCAAAAAACCATGCTTATGAGTGGGCTGAAAATAGGTGGAGGCATGGCATTGGGAATGGGCTCTTTTATGGTCATGAATGGGGTGACTTATATTGTTGGAGCTTGGCTTATAGATAAAGAAGAAGACGATTGGGTTAATGGGCAGAAATATGATTTAACAAGAGTAATCACAGTGATGTGGGTGAGTCTCATGGCTTTTAACAACATGTCTATGTGTGCTCCATGTCTTAAAATTATTAGCCAAGGAAGAGCTGCAGTATATAGCATATCAGAAATCATCAATGAAAAATCAAAATTAATAGAAGGAAGTCGCAAAAGCGAGATTGAGGGTGCTATTTCATTTAGAGATGTAAGGTTCACGTATCCATCTGCACCTAATTCAGAAATTCTTAAAGGACTCAGCTTCGATTTAGAACCAGGACAAAGACTTGGAGTTGTTGGGAGCACAGGATCAGGTAAAAGCACAATAATTCAGCTACTTCTTAGATACTATGAGCCTTCTTCTGGAACAATCACAATAGATGGATATAATATAACAGACTATTCAATTCCTTATTTAAGACAGCACATTGGACTTGTAAGCCAAGAACCATTGCTTTTCAATACCAGCATATATGATAATATTAGATATGGCAAATTAGACGCCACCCAAGAAGAAATAGAACATGCTGCACAACAAGCTGGAGCTCATGACTTTATTCTAGCATTGCCAGATAAGTATAAAACTCCTGCAGGAACTAAAGGTTCCCAGCTCTCAGGAGGTCAAAAACAAAGAATTGCTATTGCAAGAGCTATAATCAGAAACCCAAAAATTCTTTTATTAGACGAGGCTACAAGTGCTTTGGACAGACAAACGGAACAAGTAGTTGTAGAAGCAATTGATAAAGCAATGCCAAATAGTACAAGAATCACAATAGCTCAGAATTTACTTACGATAAAAGAATCAGATATTATTTTAATGATTGACCAAGGAGCGGTTTTGGAATTTGGAAATCACAAGCAGCTGATGAAAAATAAATCGAAATATTACCATCTTGTAAAAATGCAGAGAATTCAGCAGAAAAATGAAGATGAAGAGCAAAATAATGCGAAAGTGACTGATTTGGAAGAAAAGGATACTAAAGAAGGAGAGGAAGCTAAAAATGAATATGATGCAGGAGATGTCAAGAAAAAAATGATGCTTATGAGTAAAAGTGAAAGAGGGTGGCTTTTGTTAGGGATTACTGGATCCATAATGGTAGGAGCTTCATACCCTTTATCAGGAATGTTCAGTGGGAAAGAAATGTTTGTTCTCGCTTATCAGCATAGTGATATGATTGCCAAAAGCTCTGAATATGCAGGCTACATATTTTTACTGGCATTTTTTGTATCACTTGGATTTCTTTTCGAATCAATAAGCTATCCTAAAATGAGTTCAAATATAACAGCCAAAATGAGAGAAGCAAGCTTTAAAGCATTACTTAAATATGAAGCAGCCTTTTTTGACATACCTGAGAATAACTGCAGTGCTCTTTCAGCAAGACTTTGCAATGATTGTGAAAAAGTTAACGGACTAGGCGGGCATATTTTTGGAATTATGCTTGGGCTTATTACATCACTAGCAGTAGCTCATGGTGTGGCGGCTGGATATTCATGGAGAATGTGCTTAGTTTTCTTGGCCATAATCCCAATCATAGTTGTTGCAACAGCGACATCTTTTATTGCTCAAGGAATGGGAATAGTGAAATTTAACTATGAATCTTGTACAGCTCAAGCAGCAGACGCAATTATGAACTACAAAACTGTAAAAGCGTTTAATTTGGAATCTGTCATGCTTGAAAAATATATAGAGCCAGCTACTCAAGAATTTGTAAGCATTCGCAAAAGAGCAATAAGCGCAGGAATTGCATATGGATTAGGTTTTGGAATGATTTGGTGCTGTTATGCATTGCTTTTCTGGTGGGGTGGAAATATTGTAGTTAAAAATCTCGATAATTATGAAGATATGACTATTGCTATGATGACGTGCATGTTTGGCTCCAATGCATTTTTCCTTGCAGGAATTTATGCTCCAGATATAAAAAATGGTGTTGAAGCAGCCAAAAGATTATTCAAAGTTTTAGAGTACCAGCCAAAAATATTAATCAATAACAAAGATGGAGAGAAAAAAGAAATTGAAGGAAAAATAGAGTTCAGAGATGTTATGTTTAGTTACCCAAATAGAAATTATCTAGCAGTAAAAACTTTAAACTTTGTAATAGAGCCAGGAACTCATTTTGCTATTATTGGAAGAACAGGGTCAGGGAAATCTACTGTAATTCAGCTTGTTTTGAGACTTTATGATCCATCAAGTGGCTTAGTCTTAATAGACGGAATTGATATAAAAAATTACAATCTCAAGTATTTAAGAAACCAAATTGGACTTGTAGGACAAGAACCTGTTCTTTTTACTGGATCTATTGCAGAAAATATTGCATATGGCATAAAAGCTTCACAAGAAGAAATAGAAGAAGCAGCAAGAAAAGCGCAAGCAACTGAGTTTATTACAGATCCAAAATACCCAGAAGGTTTTGATAGACAAGTTGGAATTAAAGGAAGCATGCTGAGTGGTGGACAAAAGCAGCGTATTGCAATTGCAAGAGCTATTATCAGAAATCCTAAGGTATTGATATTTGATGAAGCTACAAGTGCACTGGACTCAAAAACAGAACTATTGTTACTGTCTGCTATTAATGAAGTAATGGCTGAAAAAACTGTTATTATGATTGCGCATCGTCTGAAAACAATTTCTGAAGCTCATCAAGTTATGGTGCTGGAAAGCGGGAAAATTCTGGAAATCGGGACAAGAGAAGATTTGATGAACCAAGGAGGCTATTTCTATAATATGATTAGCAACCTTTAAAAACTTTTAATAGTTAATAGCTTTATTGAATTAAAATTTTATTTAGAATATCTTAAAATGAATAAATACTTCCCAATGAACTCTTCAGTTCAAATAACTTTTTAGAGCCTTTGGTCAATATGGAAGATAGACAAATTTAAACGAAAAATTACAATTCATCAGATTTCGAAGATAGTTGATAAAAATTATAGAGTCATAATGCTTCAATCTGGAGCTTGTAGTTGTTGATCATTTCTATCTATTTTTCACAATGTTGCTGTTTGAAAATTTGACTTTTATAAATATGTTTGAGGGATATATCTGGCTTAGAGATTGATCTTTATCACAAATGAAAGCATTTCGTTTTAAGATTGCAATAATTATTGATGTTAGGCTGTATTTAAATATTGCTTAGCTTACCTTTAATAGCTTGAAATAACTTTGAATGCAGAGCAAAGATCAAATTTTATTGAAAACTCTCTATTTATAAAAAATGACCGAAAACTCAGTCAGACAAAATAAAATCAATGAAAAAACTATAAAAAAATCAAAACAGCAATTATTTTAGTTTATATTGCTTCTGACTCTTTAAATTTATATTTTTAATCTAGGTCTGCTTATGGACAAGTAAAATTTCATTTATTTGAACTGCATAACCTTAATCTTCTGGATTAGCCTTTGAGCGTCAAAATTTAGCGAATGCCTTGTTTTCACAGAGTTAAATAAATTGAATTACTGCAATTCAATTTAAACAAATTATTTCTTTAATTTTTTAAGATCAAATGCATTTTATCATCATAAAATTTCAGTAATTTCATTTTTTACTATTTTGATTTTCTCATAATAATCGTTTCAATAAAAGTTGAAATTTTTTCAGCAATGTATAATATTCGAGAAAATATTGATAGATTGCCTTTTTGATTATTATTAAATTTATTAGATATTATAGTTGGATGATAACCTATTTTTGGATTCTTTTAGCTTTTGCCATGGGGCAAATTTTTACAATACCAATTTTGTACAGCAGATATACTGATCCTTTGCTGGTTGAATATTTTGTAAATACTTTAGACTGCTCAATAAATAGCAGGGTAGGCTGCAATCTGAATTTGCCATATCAGTATGAAGCTGTTGAAATTTATGATGTTTCTGGCTTAGAAGTCACTTTTGCAAATTCAGACTATTTATTTGTTTTTGATGGTACTTTTTCGCTGAGCATGTACACATTGGTAAGCCAATATGCAATGGAATACGGGTTCATACATTTCATATATGGAAATGCACCAGAAAATGCTTTACCCTATGTAATTTATTCAGATTTTCGTTTCAGTATATATAGAGATGTTGCGATTGATTTTGCAAAAATTTACGGTATTAAAAAAGCAATAGCAATTGTTACTAGTGATTTTATTGAAATGGATTTTAATAATAATAAAGGGGTAGATATCGTTGCCCAGTATACAATTCCTGAATCAGCTCCTTATGAGTATATATTTTCCCTTATTTCAAAAGAAATCAAACCATTAGGAATTAAATGATTTTTCTTCGAAACAAATTCAAAAACTTCGAAATTAATTCAACAAGCATTAGTAGAAGCTGATATGGACACAAAAGGATACACATATATTTATATGCAAGAAGCCACCTGGAGTGCTTATTTAAAAGGCTCAATTTTATTAGAAGCAAAATGATATCATAGTAATAATTTTTACGATTATATTGAAAAAATTATTTATTGAACTTCTGTTCTTCTCTATCAAATTATCGCAAATAATGATATCCAGGGATCATATTCAGCTTATGCTTTGAATATTTTTGCACAGCAAACTTTTAATTTTAATTATATAGGGTATACCATTTGAAATATCCAAAGTGAAGGAACTCTGACTCCTGTTGGAGCGATTAATGGAGGAGGAATACAAATATATGCTCCAATTATGTTTCCTGGAGAAACCTATGAATTTCCAAATGATGAAAAAATCAAAATTCCAATAAGCATAAATGGAATGAAGTCAATAGGATATAATACTGTGAATCAACTAGGAGCAGTTTTTGCGCTTGAAGCGATAAAAACTGAAGGGAAATTATTGAAAAATTTTAATGTATCGTTTAATAATATCACTGACTGTTTTTTTAATGGTAGTTCGATATATGATTGTTTTAATAATCATACAGCAGAATTAGGATTTTTTCATATTCCACCTGCAGACACATATGCTACTATAGCTACAATGGATGCTTTTACATCTCATAATATTTCCACGACAGTTATAGGCGTAGAAACATCAACTATAATGAAAAATCTTGATTATTATCCTCAATACTCAAGAGTTTCTTATCCAAATTCAATTACATCTTCAGCTGCTGCTTTAATTTTAAGCATTTTTGGTATATCAAAATGCTCTTTATTATATTCAGACTCCATTTGAGGAAATGAATTCAGTGAGCAATTCCAAAATCAAACTAATTCCTACGAAATAAAAATTTTGAATAAAAACAGAAAAGTTCCGATAGGATTTAATGGAACTGATACCAAAATAATCCAAGAAATTATTGACCTGAAAACAAGATACATAGTTTTAGAAATCCAACAGCCAGACATCATGTATGTAATTGAAGCATTTTATGACTTAGGAATGCGAGAAGGCGATCTCTTTTTGATTACTGGAGATGAGTCTATAAGTGTTTCTGATTTAGATGAAAAATTAATTGGAAGCAGTTCCTACACAAAAAGAAAAGAAATTATGAGTAGACTGCTTTATTTCAGTTCCCTAAATATAGACAGCTCCTCTATACAAAAATCAATAAGAGATGTAAAATTCACTGGATGCTCAGGGATTGTACAAATTACACAAGATGGAAATGATAGGCTTACAACAGTTTTAGGGATGTATAATTTAATACAAATAAATTCTGATTGGAAATTAAATCTGCAAGGATATTATGATCCAAGTCAGCTTATTGTGCTTCAGCTTATGCAGGAAGCATTTTCGGAGTTTAATAATATTCCCAGTGCAATTATAGGGGATGATCAAAAATGTCCATTTAAAGAAAGACAAGTAAGGTCATTTTTAAATGGGTATATCGTTTTAATAGTTGTAGAAATTATTCCGATAATTATTGGAGCTGCTTTTGTGATAAAATATTACAATTTTATTTTAAATTCTTCTATAGAACAACTTATTACTGTTGAAAAAGAAAACTTTCTTGATTCTCTTTCTTATATTATTATGCTTATTGAATGCTTTCAATACATGCACACAGGACAATATATCAATAATTTTTTCCCTGAGCTCATTGATATCACAAAATTGGTAATTTTTAATTTCACAGGCTGAAATAATAAAAATTATTTCAATTTTTGGGATCAAGTAATTTTCTTTCAAGTAGTCGCCGTTGTATGATTTGTGCTTTATTTATGGAAAAAAAGAAAAATAGGGGAAAACTCAAAAAGCTGCTTAATTTTAGGAATAAATGAATTTAATTTGTATTTTTTACCTTTTATTGGAGATTCTCTGTTTCTTCCTATTTGTTTGAATTTATTTCAAACTTTTCAATGCACAAGCAGTATTGGGGATAGTTTTTATGATAGTTTCCATGATAAAATTTGCAAAACATTTTGCTGACAAGGAGAGCATATTTACTATGTTGTTCTCTCCTCTATAGCAATTTGCCTTTACATACCTACAAGTATATATTGTCGACCTTTATGGAAAAATGATTTATCTTTTCATTTTCAAGAGCAGCCTTTTCATTTTGTCCTAAAAAGCTATGTACAAATGATTTTTATCATCTTACACACTATTGTTTTGCCGGCATCAGAAATGGCTTTTATTATGCTATGTATTGGATTATTTTTGATTTATGTAGTAATCTCCATATACAAAAAACCATTTAATTATGAAAGAGCTTCAATGTGATATATTATTTTTTTGACTTTTAGCCTTTTATTTTGAATTTCCTGTGGAATCTCTAAAGGTGACAAAATTGCTGCATTGACTATATTAGTCGTAGGGTGAACTTCACTTGTAATTTTTGGGATTTTTTATCAAAAAATGCGTCTTCCTTGTCTTTTGATATCTGAAAGAGGCAAAGATATTTACCTTTTATTTAGGTTTCAATTAACCTCATCAAGAATTATAGAAAGAAATGAGGTGTCTAATTTATTTAAATATGTGTACTCAAAACAAGATCAATGCCAAAATGATGAAGAATTTATTGGGCACAAAATATATGCATCAGAAAACAGTGGATCAGAAAAAGAAAAACTAGCAAAATCAGATGAGTGAAAATCATATGGAGGAATTTCAGATGAAGAAATCCAAGAAAATAAAGAAAAGCCAGAAATAAGCTTAAAATTTGCTGATGAATTGAAAAAATTGTATGAGGAAGAAATAAATGAGGAAAATAAAGAAAATTTGGAATTGAGCATTCACTTGACTAATGAAGAGGAAGTTAATGAAAATAATTTAAATTGATCTGAAAGCAGTATATCAAATAAAGAATATGTGATAATGAGCCAAAGTATCGACAAAACCAGTATGAAATTTGAATTTCTGGATAATAGTGATTTAAATGAGAACAAAACTCTATAATTTTGTAAATTTTTATGATGATTATTTTTATTATAAGAATCAAGTAAAATAATTTTTTATTTTGGTAGTGGAATAATAGACCAAGCTTAAAATATACCAAAAAGTATGGGTAATTTAACAAGCCAATTCGCTTGCTTTTAAGTAATTAATTGACTAATCTGTTAGAATTTCAACAATTTTAAAAAGAAAAACCAGAATTCAACTTCATTTTAAACCGTTACCAAATCAAACTATTTGCAAATGCAAAATACAAATAAGTATGTTAATAATAATGATCCAGATAGTGCTAATTATTGTTTCTTATTCCAACAATATCAAAGCAAAATTTACTTTTAAGAACAAATACATATCAAGAAATTCTTTTATTATCAATAATTTGTACTTCATATATATCCTATTAAAATCAAATTAAATTTTCTCATTTAATAAATTTTGTATTTAATTGGGAATTATAAATATCGTCAAAATATAAAATTATTCTCCCATCAATTTTTCATTAAAGCTTTCATAACATATTTTAAAATGCACAAAAAATATTAGCATCAGGTGTGGGTAAAATATTTAATAATTTATTAAAGAAATGATAGTTTGTCTTTGACTGTTTTTTGACTTAACTCTGGGCCAGATTTTTACAATACCTATTTTATATAGCAGATATACCGATCCTTTGCTGGTTGATTATTTTGTGAATACTTTAGATTGTTCAATAAATAGCAAAGCAGGCTGCAATCTAAATTTACCATATCAGTATGAAGCTGTTGAGATTTTTGACGTGTCTGATTTAGAAAAAACTTTTTCAGATTCAGATTATTTATTTATATTTGATGGAACGTTTTCGTTAAGTATGTCCACATTGGTAAGTCAATACGCAATGGAATATGGGTTCATACACTTTATTTATGGAAATGCACCAGAAAATGCCTTACCTTATGTAATTTATTCGGATTTTAGTTTTAGTGTATATAGAGATGTTGCAATTGATTTTGCAAAAATTTATGGAATCAAGAAAGCAATAGCTATTATCACTAGTGATTTTATTGAAATGGATTTTAATAATGATAAAGGGGTAGAAATCGTTGCCCAGTATAAAATTCCTGAATCAGCCCCTTATGAGTATATTTATTCCTTAATTTCAAAAGAAATCAAGCCTTCAGGCATCAAATGATTTTTCTTTGAAACAAATTCAAAAACTTCGAAATTAATTCAACAAGCATTAGTAGAAGCAGATATGAAGAAAGAAGGATACACATATATTTATATGCAACAAGCCGCTTGGAGTGCTTATTTAAAAGGCTCAATTTTATTAGAAGCAAAACTATACCATAGTTATAATTTTTACGATTATATTGAAAAAATTATTTACAATACTTCCGTTCGACTCTATCAAATTATAGCAAACAATAATATTCAGGGATCATATTCAGCATATGCCTTGAACACTTTTGCACAGAAAATTTTTAATTTTAATTATATAGGGTATACCATTTGAAATATCCAAGAAACTCTGAAATCTGTTGGTACAATAAATGGACAAGGTATAAAAATATATGCTCCAATTATGTTTACTGGAGGAACCTATGAAATTCCAAATAATGAAAATATTAAAATTCCTATCAGTATAAATGGAATGAATTCTGTAGGATTTAATACAGTAAATCAATTAGGAGCGAGTTTTGCCTTAGAAACAATAAAATATGAGACTAAATTGTTATCAAATTTTGATGTTTCAATTAATAATATTACTGATTGTGTTTTTACTGATAATTCAACTTATCTTTGTTTATTAAATCATACAGCAGAATTAGGCTATTTTCATATTCCTCCAGCAGATACATCTATTACTCTAGCTACAATAGAAAATTTTAAATCTCTTAATATTTCTATACCAGTTTTAGGAGTTGAAACTTCAACAATAATGACCAATCTTGATTATTATCCACAATATGCAAGAGTTTCTTATCCAAATTCAATCACATCCTCGGCTGCTGCTTTAATTTTAAGTATTTTCGGCATATCAAAATGCTCTTTATTATATTCAGATACAATTTGAGGAAATGAATTCAGAGAGCAATTCAAAAATCAGGCCGACTCATATGGAATAAAAATTTTAAATAAAAATGGAGCAATCCCAATCGGATTTAGTGGAAATGATAAAAAATCAATACAAGAAATTATTGATCTGAAAACGAGATATGTGGTATTAGAAGTCCAGCAGTCGGATATTATGTATGTAATCGAGACATTTTATGACTTAGGAATGCGAGGAGGCGATATTTATTTATTCGCTGGTGATGGAATGATAAGTACTTCTGATTTAGATGAAAAATTAATTGGCAGCAATTCCTATAAAAAAAGAGTAGAAATTATGAATGGGCTTATATATATCAGTTCTCTGACCTATCAAAACCAAATAGGAATGAGCAAACATAAACAGCTCATCAATACAAGCATCTATAAGAGATGTCAAATTCACTGGCTGCTCAGGAATTGTCCAAATCAGCCAAGATGGAAATGATAGACTTACAACAGTTTTGGGGATTTATAATTTAATAAAAACCAATTCGACCTGAAAAATGAGCCTATGTGGAGTCTATGATCCAAGCCAACTAATAGTGCTTCAAATAAAACAGTCTTTTTTGCTATCTATTAATGGTATTCCAAGCGATATTATTGGGGAAGGCCAAAAATGCCCTTTCAATGAAAGGCATGTTCAATCCTTTCTTAACGGCTACATCATTTTGATAATTATCGAAATTATTCCAATAATCATTGGAACTGCTTTTGTGCTCATATTTCACAATTTTTTCATTAATTCTTTCATTGAACAGCTTATTGCAGTCCAAAAAGAAAATTTGCTTGATTCTCTTTCATATGTTATTATGATTATTGAATGTTTGCAATATATGAATGCAGGACAAAATATCAATGATTTTTTCCCAGAACTCAGAGATATTACAAAATTTATAGTTCTTGATATTACTAGCTGAAATAAAAATAATTATTTCAATTATTGAAATCAAACACAGTTTTTTGAAGCAATTGCTGTTGCTTGATTTATACTTATTTTATGAAAAAAGATAAAAATTGGAGAAACATCCAGAAATTGTATAATAGTCGGAATAAATGAATTTAATTTGTATTTTTTGCCTTTTATTGGAGATTCACTGTTTTTACCTATTTGTTTGAATTTATTTCAAACTTTTCAATGCACAAGCAGCATAGGAAATAATTTTAAAGACAGTTTCAATAATCAAGATTGTTCAACATTCTGCTGACAAGGAGAGCATATTTATTACGTTATTATCTCTTCCATAGCAATTTGCCTATATATGCCTGCAAGTGTATATTATCGACCTTTATGGAAAAATGACCTATCTTTTCATTTCCAAGAGCACCCTTTTCACCTTATCTTGAAAAGCTATATACAAGTATTTTTTATTTTTCTGCATACCGTTGTTTCTCCAGCTTCAGAAATTATATATATTGGTCTATGCATTGGCTTATTTTTTATTTATGTAGTGATTTCAATATACAAAAAACCATTTAATTATGAAAGAGCTTCAATGTGATATATCATTTTTATGGCTTTCAGCCTTTTATTTTGAATTTCTTGTGGGATATCAAAATTCAATAAAATTACTGCATTAATTGTCCTCGGAACGGGATGGGCATTACTTGCATTATTTGGAATTTTTTATCAAAAATTGCGTCTTCCATCCCTTTTAGTGTCTGAAAAAGGCAAAAATATTTACCATTTGTTTCGTTTTCAATTAACCTCAACTCGACTTGAAGAATCTCATTTGTTTAAATATGAATATTCAAAGCCAAGCCAAATTTCCAAAAATAAAATAGACTTATCAGAGAGAAATAAATTAGTAGAAGAAAAAGCAGAAAAATCAAATGAATGAAAATGAATAAAAGGAAAATTAGACAAAGAAGTGCAAGAAAAACCAAAACAAGAAGAAGATTCAGAAAAAGAAGAATGAGATATAAAAAAATTTGCTATAGAAGAAAATTTAAGAGAAATCAATGTTTCTAATGAAGGAAGAGTCAGTGAATGTGATTGAATTAATCATAAAGAAGCATTTTAAATAAATAAGAGATATTAATTGGTAAAATGAATGACATTGATTTAAATTTCATTTTATCTGGTAAATTGATAAATAATAAATTCGAAATGATTTTATTTTATTGATTAGATTCTTTGAGCCTTATTAAAAACAATCTCACATATTGTTTATAATTTATACAGTTTAATAGAGTTGGTTTCAGCTTTAAATTCATTCAAACTAAGGAAAAGATTTAGAGTTACAAAGCGCGATTATTTTCAAATTTTCAAAGAAAAAAATAAGCTTTCTAAGAAACTTCACTAACGAAAAACCAATTTTTAATTTAAACTTCACCTATATTACAATAGATATTTTAAAATATTTATAATTTATTTTAATATATATTTGCATCAAAGTCATATTTTAAATTTTTTCATTTAATAAATTTTATTTTGTAACATTAATTGCAGGCGCTGAGGAATATTTAATAAATTTATTAAAGAAATGATAATATTTCTTTCGCTGTTTTTTGATTTCGCTCTGAGTCAGATATTCACAATACCTATTTTATATAGTAGATATACCGATCCTTTGCTAGTTGATTATTTTGTGAATACTTTAGATTGCTCAATAAATAGCAAAGCAGGCTGCAATCTAAATGTACCATATCAGTATGAAGCTGTTGAAATTTATGATGTTTCTGACTTAGAAAATACTTTTGCAAATTCCGATTATCTCTTTGTATTTGATGGAACTTTTTCGCTGAGTATGTATACATTAGTCAGTCAGTATGCTATGGAGTATGGATTCATACACTTTATTTATGGAAATGCTCCAGAAAATGCCTTACCTTATGTAATTTATTCAGATTTTAGTTTTAGTGTATATAGAGATATTGCAATAGATTTTGCAAAAGTATATGGAATCAAGAAAGCAATAGCTATTATCACTAGTGATTTTATTGAAATGGATTTTAATAATGATAAAGGGGTAGAAATCGTTGCCCAATACACAATTCCTGAATCAGCTCCTTATGAATATATATTTTCCCTTATTTCAAAAGAAATCAAACCATTAGGAATTAAATGATTTTTCTTCGAAACAAATTCAAAAACCTCGAAATTCATTCAGCAAGCATTAGTAGAAGCTGATATGGACACAAAAGGATATACATATATTTATATGCAAGAAGCCACCTGGAGTGCTTATCTAAAAGGGTCAATTTTATTAGAAGCGAAATGATACCATAGTAATGATTTTTACGATTATATTGAAAAAATTATTTATTGAACTTCTGTTCTTCTCTATCAAATTATCGCAAATAATGATATCCAAGGATCATATTCGGCATATGCTTTGAATATTTTTGCACAGCAAACTTTTACTTTTAATTATATAGGGTATACCATTTGAAATATCCAAAGTGAAGGAACTCTGACACCTGTTGGAGCGATAAATGGAGGAGGAATACAAATATATGCTCCAATTGTATTTCCTGGAGAAACATATGAACTTCCAAATAACGAAAAAATCAAAATTCCAATAAGTATAAATGGAATGAATTCTATAGGATTTAATATTGCAAATCAATTAGGAGCAAGTTTTGCACTGGAAACAATAAAGACTGAAAATAAACTATTACCAAATTTCAATATTTCATTCAATAATATCACTGACTGCCTTTTTTCTGATAATTCAACTTATGATTGTTTATTAAACCATACAGCAGATTTTGGCTATTTTTACATCCCACCAGCAGACACATCTATTACTTTGGCTACAATAGAAAATTTTAAATTTCTTAATATAACCACACCAGTACTAGGAGTAGAAACATCAACTATAATGACGAATCTTGACTATTTTCCTCAATATTCAAGAGTTTCTTACCCAAATTCAATCACATCTTCAGCTGCTGCTCTACTTTTAAGTATTTTTGGGATATCAAAATGCTCTTTATTATATTCAGATTCAATTTGAGGAAAAGAATTCAGCGAACAATTTAAAAACCAGACTGATTCATATGGAATAAAAATTTTGAATAAAAATGGAGCAGTTCCAATCGGATTTAATGGGAATAATAAAAAAGTAATACAAGAGATAATTGATCTGAAAACAAGATATATAGTTTTAGAAATCCAGCAGCCAGATATTATGTATGTAATCGAGACATTTTATGATTTAGGAATACGAGAAGGCGATATTTATTTATTCGCTGGTGATGGGATGATAAGCACTTCTGATTTAGATGAAAAAATAATTGGTATTAGTTCTTATAAAAAAAGAATAGAAATCATGAATGGACTTATATATATTAGTTCTCTAAACATAAACAGCTCATCAATACAAAAATCTATAAGGGATGTCAAATTTACAGGCTGTTCAGGAGTTGTCCAAATCAGCCAAGATGGAAATGATAGACTTACAACTGTTTTGGGAATTTATAATTTTATGCAAACAAATTTTACATGAGAAATGAGTTTATGCGGAGTCTATGATCCAAGCCAAATAATAGTGCTTCAAATAAAACAGTCTTTTTGGCTATCTATCAATGGTATCCCAAGCGATATTATTGGAGAAGGCCAAAAATGCCCTTTCAATGACCGACAAATTCAATCATTTTTAAATGGTTATATCATTTTGATAATCATCGAAATTATTCCAATAATCATTGGGACCGCTTTTTTGCTCAAATTTTACAATTTTATTTTTAATTCTTCCATTGACCAGCTAATTACAGTCCAAAAAGAAAATTTGCTTGATTCTCTTTCATATATTATTATGCTAATTGAGTGTTTGCAATATATGCATGCAGGACAAAATATCAATGATTTTTTCCCAGAACTCAGTGATATCACAAAATTGATAGTTTTTGATATAACTGGCTGAAATAAAAATAATTATTTTACTTATTGAAATCAAACACAACTTTTCGAAGCAATTGCTATAGCTTGATTTATCCTACTTTTATGGAAAAAGATAAAAATTGGAGAAACCTCTAGAAACTGTATAATGATCATGATAAATGAATTTAATTTGTATTTTTTACCATTTATTGGGGATTCACTGTTTTTTCCTATTTGTTTGAATTTATTTCAAACTTTTCAATGCACAAGCAGCATAGGAAATAACTTTAAGGATAGTTTCAATAATCAAGATTGTTCAACATTCTGCTGACAAGGAGAGCATATTTATTACGTTATTATCTCTTCCATAGCAATTTGCCTCTACATGCCTGCAAGTATATATTATCGACCTCTATGGAAAAACGACCTATCTTTTCATTTCCAGGAACACCCTTTTCATCTTATCCTAAAAAGCTATATACAAATGATTTTTATTATTTTGCATACAATTGTTTCTCCAGCTTCAGAAATTATATATATCGGACTATGCGTTTGCTTATTTTTTATATATATAGTAATTTCAATATACAAAAAACCGTTTAATTATGAAAGAGCTTCAATGTGATATATCATTTTTATGGCTTGCAGCCTTTTATTTTGAATTTCTTGTGGGATTTCAAAAATTAGTAAAATTGCTGCATTAGTTGTACTTGGAATGGGATGGATACTGCTTGTGTTATTTGGAATTTTTTATCAAAAAATGCGTCTTCCATCACTTTTAATATCTGAAAAAGGCAAAAATATTTACCATTTGTTTCGTTTTCAATTAACATCAACAAGACTTGAAGAATCCAATTTGTTCAAATATGAATATTCAAAGCCAGGCCAAAATAAAAATAACGAAGAAACTACCAAAAATAGAATTGAATTTTCAGAAGAAATTAAACTGGAAGAAGGAAAACCAGAAAAATCAAATGAATGAAAATGAATAAAAGGAGATGAAGAAGTGCAAGAAAAAGAAGAAGATTTAGGCAAAGAGAAATGAGATGTCGAAAAATTAGATATAGAAGAAAATTTAGAACTCAATATTTCTGATGAAGAAAAAATACGCGAAGTTGATTGAAATAACCAGAAAGCAGCATTCCAATTAAAGCAGAGTTAGATTGTGGTTAAATTGAATGCTATTTATTTAAATTAAATTTATCCTATAGATTTATTCACTTTAAATGAAGGCATCCTCAATTTAGTTCTGGTTTTAGATTTTTATTTTCTTATTAGAATTACCAAATTAATTCTATATTAAAGTTTATTAAAATTAATCAGTATAATAAATGAATCATGGCAAAAACAGTGATCTAACTATGTCAATAAATCAAATAGATCAAAATGCCGTTTTAGTGCTTATTGATTGAAATGCCATTTATTCAAGCATTTGGGGCTCAATCTATAATTATTTAAATTTTATAAAAAAATCGACCAACAAAGAGAGCAGGTGTCGAATGCAATTCTGTTAATGATTGAACAATTAATTAAAGATCTACAAGTAGGGCTAAAAGATAGACCTAAAATATTTATGTAATGTAACGCTTAAAAGCAATTGCTATAGATGATGAATAGCCAGCCTAAATTATATATATGAAGATTCAAATACTGATAACAGTACAATAATAAACAATATTGATGGGTTTTATAAAAGTAGATTTTTTTTTTTAAAAAATGTGATTCACTCAACATACCGTCAGAGAAAGTGAGACCAAAAAGTAGCTGAAGTGACGAAGAAGTGAAAGTATGAACAGAAGAAAGTGACGAAAGTGAATAAAGTGAATAAAAATTGAAGAAGATGAAGATATGGAAATCGAAAATATGAGAGAAGAACTGATCAAAGAAGAAAACATTAAAAATAAAATAGGCGAACTAAATTTTATATATTAATAACTATTAATAGGTTCGGAGAAATGTAAAATGTTGGTTTCGCCTTGGTCAAACCAATTTGGAATTTATATATAATAAAATTATGTAAATACAAATGTGAAATCAGAATACATATTTTTCTAAAATCATTTTTTTGAATTTTAAGAATTCAGTAGATACTTTAAAATCAGATAATAGCTTTCACATATTTAATATTATATAATAAATGGACCAAAAGAGCGAACAAATATCGAATTCAATCCTATCAATGGCTGACCAATTAATAGATGAGCTGAAAGAGCGCTTAATAGAGAAGCCTAAAATGTTTATAAATATAATGCAACGCTTACTAGCAATAAGAGAAGATGATGTATTTTGTTCTAGGGTTTACTGAGATATTAAACGCGAATGGCCAGAGATTTTTGAATCACTTTGGACAGAAATGGAAATTATACGTGATCTGGCGTGAATACTCAGCTTAAATTATATTTATGAAGATATAAGTACAGGTAAAATGATAACGATAAACAATATTGATGGGTTGTATGAAAAAATAGAGGATTTCTTTCCAAAAAAATGTGCCAAACTTGGAATACCATTGGTTTCAGTGAGACCTAAAGAAAATTGGAGCGAGGATGAAGAGGAAGGAATATTTGAAGAAGAGGAGGAAGACAAAGATATGGAGATAATATGAACTATGGATGAAATGGACGAAGAAGAATGAGAAGAAAGTATTGAAAATAGAATTAGTGAAATAAAATTGAATTAGATTATATATACATTTGATTATTAATAGTTTTGGCAAAATTTAAAGCACTAGAATTAAAACAAATTTGCAATGAACTTCAATAGCAAAATCATATCTATAATGAGAATTTAATTAAGTTAATTCAAATAATAGTCAATATTACAATGATAATTCAAATACAATAATTTTTTTTCATAAAATTTCCATCTATATTGAATCATTAAATAAATATAAAAATTACCAATGCTATTTATTACAGAAAACTGAAAATGTTATTTACGACAAAAGTTAAGAAAACTTTCATAAACTTAAACAATTAAAAACGATCAATCTTCAGCCAAATCAAGAAAGGAATAAAATTACAAAATGGCTGATAAAGCCCAAAAATTTTCCAAAGTTTTGAAGGCTCTGACGAAGTCAAAGTCTTTGCTCTAAAATTGAGCAGGCTCTTGCAAGAGCTGCTTTGTTGGTTCATGTTTGATCAGTTTGTGGATATTTTGCATCAAATTCACAATCTGTAATATTATTTATAACTACATCGAAATTTGGTAGTAAATCCCCTTCTTCCTGAAATTTTTCAATAGCTAAATAAATCTCAATTTGGCTCATAACATTTTGCTCATCATTTCCATATCTTAGACCATTCACACTAATAGGAATTTTAATTTTTCAGAATTTGGATAGCTTGTGGTTACTTCAGGGAATGCAAAATCTGAATATATCTCTATTCCTTTTCCATTTATAAACCCAACTGTTTATAAACTTTCACTCTGAATATTATAAATGGTAAATCCCAATATCTCAGGCTTAAATATATCAGCCAACAACGTATTTAATATATACCCTGAATATGATCCACTTACTCGTTTATCGGCTAATAAACCAGAAATCACTACAGACTCTCAATATACAAGATTATTAATATAGTTAAAAATATCAGTGTGATGGAATCATTTCTCTTCTAATATTATCGATCCTTATAAATAAGCTCCTCAGGCAGCTTCTTCAAGTAAATATACATATAGTCTTTTTTATTCATATCAGCTTCTTCCGATGTTTACTGCATTATTTTTGAAATTTCAAGAAGAACAGTTAGGAAAGTGTATATTCCACTCATTTAATTTTAAAAGCAAATTTATTAACCATCAGATGATGCATGTGCATTGCTTATGCATATCAAAATTCAAAATTTGAAGCAAAGTTTTTGTTTCAAATACTTTGGGGCTCAATTATGTAATTATGTAATTTTATATTAATAAATGGATCAAAAGAGTGAGCAAATATCGAATTCAATTCTATCAATGGCTGAACAATTAATTGATGAGCTTAAAATTCGCTTAACAGAGAGACCTGAAATATTTATAAATGTAATGCAACGCTTAAGAGCACTTACAGAAGATGAATTAGTTTGTTCAGAAGTTTATTGGGATATCAGACGCGAATGGCCTGTGCTTTGAGAATCGCTTTGATCAGAACTTGGAATGATGCACGATCTGGCGTGGATACTCAGCTTAAATTATATCTATAAAGACACAAATACAGGTAAAATTGTACGAATAAATAATATTGATGGCTTGTATGAGAAAATAGTGGATTTCTTTTTTAAAAAATGTGCTACACTTGGTATACCGTCTGCTGTAATTAGGCCAAAAAATTGGAGGAGTGATAGTGAAGAGGAAGAATTATCAGAAGAAGAGGAGGAAGAAGAAGATGAAGAAATGGAAATTGAAGGAATGGAAGAAGAAAACATCGAAAATAGAATTAATAAATTAAATTTGAATTAAATTTATATATTCAATTATAGATTTAGTGAATTAAAAGTTAAAATTTTTGATTTGCTTGATTGTTTTGCTACGACTTTCAATAATAAAGTTAAATAGCTGAAAATATATTCTCAAATTCATACTGATAAATTTTAATATTTAAATCAATAATAACCCCAACTTCTTTATTATATATTTCTATATTAGATTTTCTCGTGCTCTATATTCAGCCTCATTTTCAGTGAAGATATATATGCAACCATTATGATTCGAATAGATCATATTATTTTAATTTGCGCATAATATGATTGGGGAAGAAATAATAAAATTTATAACACAAATACCATGAAAGATACTGAAAAATTCATTTATCTTTATTGTGAAATCTGATTTTCACTGATGGTATTAAAAATATGAAATTGAATTCGCATATTATGAATATCTAAAATGGCCCAATAAATCACTTTTAATAATATATTTTGGTGCACACTAGGCATTTACTCAAAAAATCCTCAACTGGAATTTGCAATCTACAGCGCTTTCAACATTTTTTCATAATTGTTTTTGATTATGAAGCTTATATTAAAAATTTGGCAAGTTATTTTTCTTGATTTCATGCTATTACAATAATAAATTATTACTGCTGAATAATTTTATACTAAAAAATGAATTTTAACACTATATAGTTTATTATCTTTAAGCCCCAAAAGATATTGGTTTTATTGGCTCAAATTATAATTTAAGCTGAATGATAAAATGGATTGCCTTATTGAAATCAAACATAATTTATTAAAAATTTTTAGTCTTTATAATAAATGAAATATATAGCGGACAGCAGTAATCAAACGGATCCAATCATTCAAATAAACAGACAAGTGCAGACTGACAAGCCTAAGAAAAAGAAAATAAAATTCAACGAGGAAGAAGAACTTGCTGCTGAATTTGAGTGGTTTTGACGCAAGATGGAAAAAGAAGAAAATAGATCTGAAAACAGATCAGAAAGTGAATGTGAATATCTTGATCTAAATGAAAAGTGATTTGAAAAAAATTTAGACTGAATTAAGATAAAAGATTGCCATAAAAATGCTATAAAGTATATAGAAAATTGGGAACTTCAAAATCCAGATGAGAAAGATAAATTAAGGAAAAATTTTTGTAAAATGATAAAAATATCAAATGATTCAATTAATTTGTTTTGGGAAGGTGTTGAAAATGCATATAGTTTTTACAGTTCAATTCCTGATGAAGATCGCAATGATTTAGCTATTGTGGGTTTTATTTCATGCTTTTATTCACTCAAAATGAACCACCCATGTAATGATCTCGATCTCGAAAGGCTCAAAACAATGATTCTCAAAGGGCTGGATTTAGCAAAAGATGATTTTTTTTTCAAATCATTTTATGTCTTTCCTACGAAAATAAATTAATTAGTTATGATACTTGATAGATTTTTAATAATTTACTTGTGAGAATTAATAATCATTGTATTCTTCAATATATATTATGAATTTATATGATTTCTAATAATGGTAAATTTCAATAATAAATCTTTAAGCGAAAAGTTCTCCCCAGCAAAAATAATAAAATTTGCTTTTAACTTAATTTCAGTAAAAGCTGTTTATTAAATGGAATAAAAGCTTGCAAGGCGCTTAATTATTTTTTTTAGTTTTCTAATATGACGCTAAAATAATAAACTGCATTACAAATAGTTTCTTTTTAATTGTCAAATAAAAATCTATGGAAATGAAATCAGCAGCTTTAAAATTTAGAATCTTTTTTATAATAAATAGTAATTTAATGCTGGTCAAAATTTGCATTCTTCTTACAATTGCAATGGGGCAATTTATAATTGTTCCGATTATATACAGCAAAAATACTTCTCCTTTATTGGTCACATATTTCAAAAGCACCTTAGAATGCTCATCTGAAAACAAGGCTGGCTGCAAATTAAACCTGCCTTTTCGGTTCAATCTTTACGAAATTATTGAATTATCAGACATAGAAACCTTTTTCGAAAACTCAGAATTTTTACTAATTTACGATGCAGTCTCATCACTGGGAATTTCAGCCTTAATAAACACATATGCAAGAAGCTTGGGATTCCTCCAAATCATAATCGGCTACCCTTTAGGTATATCCATGCAGCATGTTTTTTATTCGGATTATCAGCTAAGTGAATACGCAAATGCAGCATTAAGCCTAGCCAAATCTTACAATATTAAAAAAGCAATAGCACTTATAAGCAGCGAATTTTCTGAAATGAATTTTAACAACAACAAAGGCATAGAAATTGCCGGACAATTTATCCTGCCTCAGACAGCCACTTTTGATTACATTTTTTGATTAATTTCAAAGAAAATAAAACCATTAGGTGTCAAATGATTTTTTTTCAAAACAAACAAACCAATTTCATTATTAATCCAGCAAGCCTTAATAAAAGCTGATATGAATAAAAAAGGCTATACATATGTATATATTCAAGAAGCTGCTTGAGGAGCTCATTTAGAAGGATCAGTTTTATTAGAATCAAAATGGTTCCACAGCACTGATATGTTTAATTATGTTGATAATATTATGCATTTTGGCTCTCAAGTAATTTATGGGACTATTACAAATAATCAAAAACAAGGGTCTTATTCAGGCTGAATAGTTGGGAGTCTTATAAAGTTATTTAGCAATCCGGCAACGCTGGGGTATACTATTTGGAATGTCCAAAATGAAGCTATTAAATCAGTTGGAATTATAAATCAAAAAGGAGTCCAGATTTCTTCGCCTATCTTGTTTCCTGGAGGAACTTATGAATCCCCTAATAACAGCAAAATTGAGATACCTATAAGTATCAGCGGGGTGACTTATAAGAATAATGAATTTAATGGAATAAATCAGCTAGGAGTCAATTTGGCTATAGATGTAATAAAAGCAGAAGGCAAATTATTATCGAATTTTGAAATTGTGGTAAATAATATAACTGATTGCAGTTATGCTGATGATAATTCTACTTATTATTGTTTTTCTGACTACATGGATGATTTAGGGTGTTTTCATATTCCCAGATTAGAAACATCTGCAGCTCTAGAAACAATGAAAATTTTTAAAGAAAATAATATCTCAACACCTGTTATCGGAGTACAAACATCAACTATTATGAGTGATTCTGAATATTATCCTCAATACGCAAGAGTTTCGTATCCTAATTCACGCACAGCACCAGCAGCTGCACTTATTTTAAGCGTTTTTGGGATTTCTAAATGCTCTTTATTGTATACAGATTCTCAATGAGGAGAAGACTATGGGAAAGAATTTCAAAATCAGACTGATTCATATGGAATAAAAATTTTGAATAAGAATAGGATAATTCCTATTGGATTTAAAGGCAATAATAAAAAAGCAATACAAGAAATTATTGACCTAAAAAGCAGATATGTGGTTTTAGAAGTCCAATGGCCTGATATTTTATATGTAATAGAAACTTTTTATGATTTGGGTATGAGAGAAGGCGATATTTATTTGATAGTTGGAGATGGAATGATAAGCATATCTGATTTAGATGAAAAATTGATTGGAAGCAGATCATATACAAAAAGAAAAGAAATTATGAGCGGACTTATATATACAAGTTTCTTAGCGTTTGAAAATCAATTGGGATTTGATCTCAAAAACAAATTAAAAACAGAGCATGGCTTTGTGTATGATTATATGTGCTTATTTTATGACGCAGTGTATCTAGGCATTTATACAATCGATTCTTTAATAAATTGGGGAATTAACCTGGACAGCTCTTCAATTCAAAAATCAATTAGAGAAGTTGCATTTACTGGATGCTCTGGAGTTGTAAGAATTAATCAAGAAGGCAATGATAGACTTACTACAATTTTAGGTATCTATAATTTAATACAAGTAAATTCTACCTGAATAATGAATCTTTGTGGGGTTTATGACCCAAGTCAGCTTATTGTACTTCAGATTAAGCATTCTACATCATGAAATGAAAATGGGGATGTTCCCAGCGATATAATAGGAGATGATCAGGAATGCCCATTTAGGGATATTTTAGTACAATCATTTCTCTATGGGTATTTTATATTGATAATCATACAAATCATTCCTATGATTATTGGAACAGCGTTTGCTATTAAATTTTACAATATTATTTTTTTGCAAAAATATCCAATTCTGATTACAGTAAAAAAGGAAAATATTTTTGATATTGTTTCTTATTTAATTATTTTGATTGAATGCTTGCAATATATGCAAGTTGGGCCTGATTTTCAAAATTTTTTCCCTAAGTGGAATTACGTTACGAGGTTCACAACACTTGACATAAGAGGGTTTTTTGAAAAAGGGTCAATCACATTTTGAAATTTGGTGGAGTTTTATGAAGCACTAGCATTTGTATGGTTTTTTCTATTTTTTTGAAAAATATTAAAAATCGGGAAGAATTCTGGTAATTTTTTATTTGAGACTATAAACGAGTTTAACATTTATTTTTTACCTATTGCCGGCGAAGTTTTATTTTTACCTCTCAACTTGTATTTATTTGAGACTTTTCAATGTACAAGCAGCATTGAAGACAACTTTAAAGATAGCTTTAACAACCAAGATTGCTCAAAATTTTGTTGACAAGGAGACCATATTTATTATGCAATTATTTCTCTATTAGCTATTATTTTATACTTGCCTACAAGTGTGTATTTTAGATATACATGGAAAAATGAGCTGCCATTTCATTTCCAAGAGCAACCTTTCCATTGCTTTTTGAAAAGTATTGTTCAATTAGCTTTGGTTGCTCTAGTCACAATATTGAATCCTGCTTCTGAAAATATCTTTTTAGGATTATGCATTCTCTTGCTGCTATTATATGTAATCTTATCTATTATAAAAAAACCATTGACATATGGCCGAGCTTCGCTATGATACACAGTTTTTATGGCTTGCAGTCTTTGGCTATGGTGCTGCTGCGGAATTGCAAAATTAAATAAAGTTTCTGCATTAGTAGCTCTTATAATAGGCTGAGTATCATTAGCGATTGCTGGAGCTATTTATCAAAAATTTAGGCTGCCTGCGTTATTGAAATCTGAAAAAGGTATTGATATTATTAAACTTTTTAGATTTCAACTGTTTTCGCTTAGTCCTGAAGCTGCCGGAATTGCTAAGACTTCTTCACTAAAATATATATATGATGACTCATCCCAAATGAAAGATAAAAATACTCTTCAGAAGTTGCCAAGAAATTTTGTGTCAGAAGAAGACAATTTAAAATCAAGTATTCAGTTTTTGGATGCCAGTCATGAAAATGTGGAATGAATAGATAATGCTCATTCCAGCTGATGTGGTAAAAGCATTACTAGGAAATAATTTGTCTAGTTAAATTGAATATTTTAACTAATAAACCAAATAATCTTTCTCTCAACTAATTGATCATTGGCTCATTAAGGAAAAATAAATTTCTTTCCCATTAGATTCTGTGTTGAGCCTTTTGTATTGCACAAAAAATTCAAATGCTGAAAAAATGATTATTATTATTATTACCCTAAGTGAAAAAGGTAAGTATTAAAAGTCTAAATAGCATTCTACATAGATTATGAGCATTTTTATTTTGAAATTCCTCAGAGTTTGATAGTACTGCATGAGCAATGCTTAGATATATCAATTCTAAAGTTTTCAATCCACAAGAATGGAGGGGATAATCTTAATAAGTAAAATTTTTAATTTTTTTGGTAATTGAGCACATTTAATGCTGTATTCCTTTATTTAATTATAATTCCAGCCATCTTTTCTTCACGGCATTTTGCATGGAAAAACTAATAATCCAAGGTATCATGCTATTATAGGGTTATTTAAACACAAAAAGAGCAAGTAATTTTAAATTTTCTTTTGATATTTTTTTTGCAAATTCAATATACGCTACATTGTAAAAATTATATTTTTTAATATCCAAATCTATTTGAGCATCTGGTCTGAAATTGCTTATAAAAAAATTTTATTATAAGATTAATTTAAGAAAAAGTATTGGCTTTCTTATTTCAATCAAGCGTACCAAAAATCATTTGGCTATTAACACTCATGTAATTTTAAAACTATATCCAAATTATTTTTATCTGCCTAAACAGCTTTCTTTACTTATAATATTTTTATAAATATTGCTAAAAAATGATTTTTTTATCAATTCCATTGGAATTCTTCAAATCCACACGCATTATTGCATTACATACTAAAATTATGCTTGATTCCATTCATAGAACTTAACAGAACTTGCATATCTTTTTTACATTTTAATCAGTAATATTAGCTAATAATGATCAAATTTTATTTACTTATTGGAATTGCTGCTAGTCAATTTACTACTGTCCCTGTTTTATACAGCCAATACACGTCACCTTTTATGGTCAATTATTTTAAGAGTACTTTAGATTGCTCAGATTTAAATGATGCAGGCTGCAAAATTAGCTCGCAGTTTCGGTTCAAGGTTTATGAGGTATTAGACCCATCTGACCTTGAAAGCATCTTTGCAAACCCTGATACGATAATTATGTATGATGGGTGCGCTTCATTAGGACTGACAACTTTAATCAACGAGTATGCCAGAAAAATAGGCTTTCTTCAGCTGATTATTGGCTATGCATCAGAAAGCTCTTTACCATATGTGTTTTATACAGACTATTCTTATAGCTCATATGTAGATGCAGCATTATCTATAGCAAAAGCATATAAAATTGAGAAAGCAATAGCTATTATCAGTAGCGAGTTCACAGAAATGGATTTTTCTAATAATGAAGGGGTCGAAATAGTCGCCCAATTGATAGTTTCTCAAACAGCCACATATGAATACATTTTTTGGCTATTTTCAAAAAAACTCAAACCGTTAGGTGTTAAATTGTTTTACTTTAAAACAAATCAAGAAATTTCAAAATTAATACAACAAGCATTGGAAGAAGCCGACATGAATAAGAAAGACTATATGTATATTTATATGCAAGAAGCAGCTTGAGGAGCTTATTTAGAAGGATCGATATTATTAGAAGGGAAATGATTCCATAGCACAGATATTTTTAATTATATTGATAATCTTGTATATTGAGGGTCTGAAGTGGTTTATGGTTTATTAGCTGATAATCCAGTGCATGGATCATATTCAGGGTATATATTAAATACGCTTTTGGCTGGAATTTTTAAGCCTGAAATATTGGGATTTACCATTTATAATATTCAGAGTGAAGGTTTGAAAAAAGTTGGGTTTATAAATGGAAAAGGAATAGAGATATATTCAGATTTTGTATTTCCAGGAGGAACGACAAACCCTCCTGATTCTGAAAAAATTAAAATTCCTATAAGCGTGAATGGAGCAAGATATGAAAATGATGAGCAAAATGTGATGAGCCAAATTGGGATTGGTTTGGCTATTGAAAAAATTCAGGAAGAAGGGGATTTGCTACCAAATTTCGATATTGTGATAAATAATATTACAGATTGTGAATTTGATGCAAATATCCACAGCTGCTTATTAGATCATATTGATGATTTGGGCTATTTTCACATTCCAAGGCTTGAAACATCTATGACTTTAAAAACAATGCAAGTATTTCAAGAAAGCAATATATCAACACCAGTTTTAGGTGTCCAAACTTCAACAGTTATGAGCAATCTCGAGTTTTACCCTCAATATGCAAGAGTTTCCTATCCAAATTCACGCACAGCTTCAGCCGCTGCCTTAATTTTAAGCGTTTTTGGAATTTCAAAATGTTCTTTATTATATTCAGATTCCCAATGAGGAAGGGATTTTAACGATCAGTTTATAAATCAGACGGATTCATATGATATAAAAATTTTAAATAAAAACAGGGCAATTCCTGTAGGATTTAATGGAAGCGATAAAAAAGTGATTCAGGAAATTATTGATTTAAAAAGCAGATACGTGATTTTAGAAGTTCATTGGCCAGATATTTTATATATTATTGAAGCTTTTTATGATTTAGGAATGAGAGAAGGCGATATTTATTTAATTATAGGTGATGGAATGATAAGTGTTTCTGATTTAGATGAAAAATTAATTGGAAGCAAATCTTATAATAAAAGAAAAGAAATTATGAGTGGGCTTATTTATATCAGCTTTTTAGCATTCCAAAACCAAATTGGCTCAGAATTGAAAAATCAAATTTTATCTGAAAAAGGCTATGTAAGAGATTATATGTGCTTATTTTATGATGCAACATATTTAGGCTTGTATACTATAGATGCTTTATTTAATTGAGGAGTAAATATAAATAGCTCTACTATTGAAGAATCTGTCAGAGAAGTTGCTTTTTCAGGATGCTCTGGAGTTGTAAGAGTCAGCCAAGAAGGCAATGATAGACTTACTATAATTTTGGGGATTTATAATCTTATGCAGATTAATTCAACCTGAACGATGAATCTTTGTGGGCTTTATGACCCAAGTCAACTTATTGTGCTTCAAATTAAGCAGTCGATTTCTTGAAATGCAGATGGTGGGGTTCCTAGTGATATCATAGGAGATGATCAAGAATGCCCATTTAGAGATATTCTTGTTCAATCATTTCTCTATGGATATATTATTTTGATAATCGCTGAAATAATTCCAATTATTATTGCGATTTTTTTTGCTATAAAATTTTATGATTTTATTTTCAAGCGAAAATACCCAAAACTTATTACAATGCAAAAAGAAAATTTTTTAGATAATCTTTCTTATTTATTTTTCTTAATAGAAAGTTTACAATACATGCAAATAGGTCCAAGCTGTAAAGAATTTTTTCCCAAATTATCAGAAGGAACTAAGTTAACAATGTTTGATATAAGAGGAATCATAAAAAAAGGATTATTTTCATTTTGAAATCAAATACAAGTTTATATAGCTTTGGCTTTTGCATGATTTTTTTTATTATTATGGAAAAAATTAGGCATAGGAAAAGGGTCTCAAAATTTAATATTGGAGACAATCAGCGCATTTAATTTCTATATTTTGCCTCCACTTGGTGATATATTATTTTTGCCAATTCTTTTATATTTATTTGAGACTTTTCAATGCACAAGCAGCATTGGAGACAATTTTACCGATAGTTTTCATAATCAATACTGTTCAACATTTTGTTGGCAAGGCGATCATATTTATTACATCATTTTTTCTGCAATAGGAATTTGCTTATTTATCCCAACCAGTTTATATTTCAGATTTACCTGAAAAAACGATATGCAATTTCATTATAAGGAGCAGCCTTTTCATTATGCAGTAAAAACTTTTATACAAATAATTTTAGTTGCATTATCAACTATAATTCAGCCTGCATCTGAAAATATTTTTCTTGGGCTGAGTATTGGGGTTTTGCTGATTTATATAATAATCTCTTTATTGAAACGGCCTTTAAATTATGATAGAGCTTCAATGTGATATATCATATTTTTATCTTTCAGTTTAGTGCTTTGGATTAGTTGTGCGCTAGCAAAGCTTGATAATATTTGTGCAATGGTTGTTCTTGGGGTAGGATGGGCGATATTAATTATATTTGGAATAATTTATCAAAAATTATATTTGCCATCACTTTTGGAGACTGAAAAAGGCCAAAGTATTTATCAATTGTTTAGATTTCAGTTGTTTTCAATCAACCCTGAAGATGCAGGGATTGCCAAATCGGCCAAATATATTTTTGCTAAAAATTCTTCATGCAGCATTCCAGATGACGACAATTTAAAATCAAATGTTCAGCTTATGAAACTTAGCAATGGCAATGAGAATCATATGAGCGAAGATAATTCAAGCATGTGCTATATTCATAGCACCCAAAAGTAATTTTTAAAAAAATGAAATCGTTATGAATTTCATATTAATAAGTTAAAAAATCCTCTATATGTTTCTAAAAACCCAAGCATATTATAAAATGAAATTATTTAAATATTTTACCGAAAATAATTCAGTCAATTATGAATATGAAATTCTCTAATTTTCTTATGAAGTACAATATTTCTTTTTCTTAAATTATAATAAAATCTCTCCAAGATATTTTTAACTTCGTTTTCTCTATATGTATAATAAATATAAGTATAAAATTTTACACAAAAATCCAGAATTCTTAGTCGAGTACATAGATTATTTAATTAATAAATTATAATATCGATATGGTTATTTTTTTTTGATTATTTCTAGATCTTACTCAGAGCCAGATTTTTACTATTCCTATTTTATATGATAGAGACACTGACCCTTGACTTATTGATTATTTTGTGAATACTTTGGACTGCTCAATAAATAATATAGCAGGCTGTGACTGAACTAGACCTTACCAATATCAAGCAATTGAAATCAACGACATATCGGATATAGAGCAAACTTTTTCAAATTCGGACTTTTTATTTGTCTATGACATAATTTACTCACTCAGCATGTCCGCTTTAGTAAGCCAATATGCAATGGAATATGGGTTCATTCACTTTATGCATGGAAATACTCCAGAAAAGCCTTTACCTTATGTTATTTATACTGACTATTCATTCAGCCAATATCGAGAATTTGCAATAAATTTTGCAAAAATATATGGAATTGAGAAAGTTATCGCTATAATTACCAGTGATTTTGTTGGAATGAATTTTAATAACAACGAAGGGGTAGAAATAGTTGCTCAATATACAATTTCTGAATCTGCTCCCTATACATATATTTTTTCTCTTATTTCAAAAGAAATCAAGCCATTAGGGGTTAAATGGCTTTTCTTTCAAACAAATTCAGAAATTTCTCAATTAATTCAGCAAGCATTAGTGGAAGCTGATATGGATAAAGAGGGATATACTTATATTTACATGCAAGAAGCAGCTTGAGGTGCTTATTTGAAAGGCTCAATTCTCTTCGAGGCCAGAGCATATCACAGCTATGGATTCCATGATTTTATTGAGAAAGTATTTTATTACACTTCTCTGTTATTATATCAAATTGTAGCGGAAAATGACATGCAAGGTTCTTATTCGGCATTTGCATTAAATAAATATATACAGAAAATATTTACTATAGATACAATTGCGTGTAGCATATGGAATATCCAAATTGATGGTAATTTTGCATTAGTCGGGATAATTAATGGGAAAGGGCTGCAATTGTTCGATACTTTAATGTTCCCTGGAGAAACATATAAAGCTCCAAATAATGAAAAAATAGAAATTCCTATTAGTATAAATGGAGAAACTGATAAAGGAATTAATGCTATTAATCAATCTGGAGCTTTATTTGCAATAGATACAATTAAAATTGAAGAAATTTTATTGCCAAATTTTAAAATTGTGATGAATAATATCACTACTTGTGACTTTAATGCGGATCAAGACTACACCTGCTTATTGAATGACACAACAAGTTTAGGATATTTTCATATTTCAACAGCAGAAACAATAATTACTGAAGAATCAATAAAATATTTTCAATCAATAAATACTTCTATACCTGTTTTAGGTGTTGAAACATCAACAAAAATGAGCAATATTATAGATTATCCTCAATATATAAGGGTTTCCTACTCAAACTCAATTACATCTTCAGCAGCCGCCTTGATGCTGAGTGTCTTTGGAATATCAAAATGCTCATTATTGTATTCAGATTCACAGTGGGGAAAAGATTTTAGTGCCCAATTCGTTAATCAGACAGATTCATATGGAATAAAAATTTTAAATAAAATAAGAGCTGTTCCTTTGGGATTCAATGGCAGCAATGCAACAATGATTCAGGAAATTATTGACCTGAAAAGTAGATTCGTTGTCTTGGAAATCAAGCAGCCAGACATTTTAAATGTAATCGAAGCATTCTATGACTTGGGAATGAGAGAAACCGACGTTGTTATGATCGTTGGTGACGGAATGGTAAGTATTTCTGATTTGGATGAAGAGCGGATTAGTGCAGACTCATATAAAAAAAGAAAAGAAATTACGGCTGGGCTCATCTATATCAGTTCTTTAACATTTCAAAACCAAATAGGACTAAATATTAAAAAGAGTTTCCTATCTCAATATGGTGTAGCATATGACAATATGTGTCTATTTTATGATGCAGCATACCTTGGAATTTATGCTATAAACTCTTTGATAAACCGAGGAATAAACTTAGAAAGCTCAACAACTCTAAAAGCAATGAGAGACGTCAAATTTACAGGTTGCTCTGGAGTAGTCCAAATAAGCCAAGACGGCAATGGCAGACTGTCTACAGTATTAGGAATTTATAACTTAGTTCAATCTAATTCCACCTCGAAAATGAGCCTTTGTGGATTATATGATCCCAGTCAACTGATAGTACTTCAAATTAAACAGTCTTTTTGACTGTCAACAGAGGGTAATGTTCCAAGCGATATTATAGGAGAGGACCAAAAATGCCCTTTCAAAGAAAGACAAGTTCAATCATTTATCAAAGGTTATATCATTTTGATCATAATTGAGATTATTCCAGTTATAATTGGAACTGCATTTGTGTTTAAATTTTCACACTTTATTTTTAATTTTAGGATACAGAAACTTATTACAGTGGAAAAAGAAAATTTCCTTGATTCTTTCTCATATATTATTATGCTGATTGAGTGCTTGCAATATATGCACGCAGGAAGTGATATAAATAATTTTTTTCCTCAATTGTCTGATTTGGCTAAATATGTGATTCTTGATATAGCCAGCTGAAGTAAAAATAATCATTTTACATTTTGAAATCAATTGCAATTTTTTGAAGCTATTTCTTTTGCATGATTTTTTCTTATATTTTGAAAGAAATACAAAATCGGAGAAAATTCCAAAAATAGTCTGATTATAGGAATAAATGAATTTAATATGTATTTTTTGCCTTTTATTGGTGATTTATTGTTTTTACCTACCTGTTTGAATTTATTTCAAACTTTTCAATGCACGAGTAGTATTGGAAACAATTTTAATGACAGTTTCCATAATAAAGATTGTTCATCATTTTGCTGAAAAGGAAAGCACATTTATTATGTAGTTCTATCTTCTTGAGGCATTTGCTTATATATGTCGACAAGCATCTGCTATAGGCCTTTATGAAAAAATGTCTTACCATTTCATTTTCAAGAGCAGCCTTTTCATACTATTTTAAAAAGCTATATTCAAATGATTTTTATTATTTTGCACACAATAGTTTATCCAGCCTCTGAAAATACATATATCGGACTCTGTATTGGTTTATTTTTTGTGTATGCAATTATTTCAATATGAAAACAGCCATTTAACTATGATAGGGCTTCTTTGTGATATATAATTTTTTTAGTTTGCACTCTGTTATTTTGAATTTGCTGTGGCATATCAAAAGGCAATAGCATCATCGCTTTAGCAATTCTATTAGTCGGATGAGTATTGCTTGGAATATTTGGACTTATATATCAAAAGAAGTATCTCCCGTGTCTTTTGATATCTGAAAAAGATAAAAATATTTTTAAATTGTTTCGATTCCAATTGTCGTCAACCAGGATTGAGGATGCTGGAATTGGTATGCGGGCTACATATGATTATATAAAAAGCAACCAAAATGACAAAGAGCAAGAAAATGAATATGCCAAAAAAGAAGTCTTTTTTGAAGTTATTGCTTTACCCTCAGAATAATATTATAATTTCCATCGAAGCTTTCAATTATATAATTTTATATTTGCCTATCAAGAATTTTATCTTTGTAATTTATATCTAAGACCCATTAAAAATTAATATAACAATTTAACTCATTTTTAATTCATCAAATTTTTTACTAATATTCTCTTCTTCTTCCCCTCAGTCTTCTTCGTCCATTTCTTCGTTTCTTCATTCTATTTCCATTTCTTCATCCTCTTCATCTGTAGTTTCTTCATCTTTTTCTATTATTTCTTCCTCTTCCTCTTCCTCTTCCTCATCTTCTCAATTTTCTTTTGGCCTCACTGCTTCTGGTGGAATATTTAATATGATACATTTTTTCAAAAAGAAATCTATTATTCTTTCATGCAAGCCCTCAATTTCATTAATCCTTGTATTTTTACCTGTGCATGCATCTTTGTAAAAATAATTCACGCTAAGTATTCACGCCAGATCATGCATCATTCCAAGTTCTGACCAAAGCGATTCAATCACTGGTCACTCGCGTATGGTGTCTCAATAAACCTCTCCACAAGTTATACCACAATCTGGAATTGCTTTTAGGCGTTGCATTATATTTACAAATATTTCAGGACTATCTTTAAAGCGCTCTTTTAGCTCTTCAATTAGTTGATCTGCTATCAAAAGAACTGAATTCGATATTCGCTCACTCTCTTTGCCCATTTTATTAAATAAGTTTTAAAATTAAGCCCCAATAATTTAAGTTTTAAAATTTAATTATCAGCAATTTCATAAATTAAAATGATACATATAAATTTTAAATAAAAGAGCTTTGCTCTTTTGATATTATAATGTAATAATTTGATAATAGTCTTTTAAATAAATAATTCAAAACACGGTTTTAGCATAAAAGCTTAGATTATTAAGACTAATATCATTGAAATCGATATAAACGCAGCTGAATTGAGATACTTGAAAATATAAACATAAGTAGTGTCCAATGCAGTCCCAACCACAACTGATTTTGCTACCGTAAACTCATCTTCCATCAAATCCGGATTCCCGGGCAGCGCATTTTCAGCTGTCAAATACAACACCATCTCAGCATGATCTATAAGTCCAGTAAAATTCAAATAAGCTGTTTGTCCATACTCAACGCTCATATACGAATATCTTCCTTCCTTCACTTTTACGTTATGAGCATCTAATCCATTCCTTATCTGGACACTATTAGGCGCTTTCTTATCAGATCCCAGCAAAATTCCATAGACAGTTCCTGCCACATTTAGAATTGTCGATGCATTCAATGTCCCATTGGCATCTGACACCACAGAGATTTCATTAGTAAACTCAGCATTCAAATAAGCATATTCACTTGAATGTGCAGACACAGTCGAAGAAGTGTTAAAATGAGGGACATACTTTGTGAGTCTGTCTATATTGTTATCAAGTTTATTGACATACGTAATTGGCTTGTCCATTGAAGAGTCTCTATCCACAAATAGTGTAAACTCATAGTAAAGCTGTCTGGTTTGCAAAAGCATTCTTCTGGTAATCCCTAACGCTGGATCAATTCCAGTCGCCAATACATTTGCCAATGGGAATGCTAGAGCTTTGGCGACCCCAACGTTGACTTCTTCTACTGATGATAATGCAGTCACATAAATCCTGAATTTCGCTGGTAAATGTGTGGGTAAGGTCTTAAAGTGATAAGTTTCTACATTGACTGTTGTATGGTTTGAGCGAGATTGCACAGTATAATAAAGTGTATAAGCAGTATTATCGGTAAGACCTGTCATTGGGATTATAGCCACTCCGCTTGATATATCTGTCCAGACCTTTCCGTATACTTGTAAAGCATCACACCACATTGTGTCGCCACGGATAAGCATTTGCATGAGAGGAGGAGAAGTGCCGTCATTTGTATAGATATAATGGACTAAGCCAACTTTGGAAGACTGGATGTAAACTGAAGCCGAGGTCCTTGCAATTGAGTATAATCTGGCTGACTTCACGACTGGGCTTGTGACATCTAATGGTAGGGTTTGGAAAGTGATGGACTGTCTAATTAGCTTATAGCTGGCAGAAGCGTTTCCAGATAAGGTAAATTTAATATAGCCACTGATAGCGCCTTGGACTAGTGTTACAGTGAAATAATCAGCTTGCTTTCCATTTTTGAAGGTAATTACACTTGGGGTGAAAAATACATAATCGGGCTGCTCTGGGGTAGATGTTGATAAAGTCACATTTAGCTCGTCATATGCAGGCTTATCCAGTCACATTCTTACAGGTAGGCTTGTACCTGACAAAGGGATATGAGAAATGTCTTCTGTATAGACTCCTATGTTGTTAATTGGCTCAAGAACTATTACAGGGATATCCACCATAGGCTTGTATTCTCTAAGTTCTGGATCAGTTGACGTCTCATTTTTCTCGAAATGCAAAGTATAAGTCGTAGTATTCGCAGTCATCGGGGCATACACTCTGAAAGTCAGTGTTTTCGTATACTCATATTGGAAATACAGTATTTTTGGATCGACTCCTACTGTTCCTTCCACAATATTCGGAATCACTTGAATTCCTGTTTGGCAAGGCTTTTCCAAGGTAAGTTTTATAGGATATGAGTAACTCCCTTTATAGACATAAATCACTGTGGTGTTCACAAAAATCCTGTATCCTATGTTTTGGAAATATAATTCAGAATAAGGTGTGAGATTTGGATAAGATCGGGCTGTTACTGCATATATGTCATTATCAAAAATCCTCATAATAAAGCTACCCGATGAGCCTTCTTGCTGCAAAGTAGGGACATTATTAAACTCAATGCTCATATCTCCATAATTCTCTGGAACTGGGGTAGCTACAGATACAGCAGCAGTACGATACCCAGTAGGCAGCAAAAATAGACAAGTCGGGGATGTCAAAATTTGATCAGTCGGGTATATATAGCTGCATGTATAATTCGGCTCATAAAATAGTTTATAATATTTCCCAGGCCAATCCACATATACTCCGCCATCGTCATCAATTCATTTATTGGTAATAGTAAAATTGAATTTATAGTCTGCGTATGTATGTGTAATTAATGATGAAGATTCCACTGAATACATAGAAAGAATAGTAGGTATTGCTTTTGTCACAAAAGTAATGGTATTGTTGTAGCCGATCAAGGTTTTCTCTTTATTATTGTAAAGGTAAATGCCAATTGGATTTGTGGTGCCTTGGACTGGATTTGTGATAGCAAAAATCTTGAAAAGCATGGTAAGCTGCACAGTGTATGGAGAAAGCGTGCGGAACTCGACCATTCTTGGGAAATTTAAGTTGCAGGATGCATATTCTGGAGAACTATAGCAGAATAAGTCTGTATAAGAAGATATCAGTTGGTAGCTGTATTCTATAGGGAACTGGAAAATCATCGAAATGTCATCATTATTTGAAATATATACAGGATTTGTGACCCAAAAGGAATATAAGGCCATTTCTCCTTCACTTTGAGGCATAAGCTCAGTCTGAGTTATTATCAGATTTCCTGGGGCTGCTTTAATATAAACTTTTGCGTCACTATCAGATGGGTCAATTTCATCAATAAGCTGCCCAGCAAAATAAGTATTAATTGTAAAAGCTGATGTATATTGTCCTCCATTGCTGTCTGCAACCGTTATTCCTGGATTCAGTACATTTGGAATCGTTATATTCAAGCTCTCATATCTTGCTATTTCTTCATTTGTTGAAATTGTCATTGTCAAGCCACTTATAGAGCATGAAGTATAAGATACTAATTTTCCTGATACAAAGCATCGCTCATTTGTAGGGAGAGATGTGTATTCTGATGGGAAGGTTATGACTATATCAGAACCTTTTGGAATCCCTTGCATAGAGTTTATGCTGAATGTGTAAGCAGACAGTGCTTTTGAGTTAGGGAAAGTTGTGATGATTTTTACTTGGATTCTTGTTACAGGCTTAGGACCATTGATACGGAGAACTGGGAACTCAGCATAAGCTATTTGTTTACCATTGGAATTTTGAGATTGAATATAAAAGCCACTAGGAGACTGCGTTGTTAGGAGTGCTGAAGTAGGGTTCAGAGTCCCTGAAAGCTGAAGCTGGATTTTGGTGCCTGAAGAAATGTCTGAGTATCCTGTTATTATGACTGAATGAGAAGAAATTGAGCAGGTTGCAGTTATATTGAGAGAACAGCTAGGAACTGGCGTCAATGTTGAGACATCTGGGAAAGTTGTAGGGATCACGATCTTTGTCTGTGAGCCTGAAGGCAAAGAGGAAAGAGGGGAAAATGTATAGGTCTGAGTAACGTCGGCTGAGTTTGCAAAAACTGATGATAACGATATAGGAGATAGCGAAAAACTGACTGTTGTAAACCCAAAAATATTGTAAATGTCATCTGTTTGGTACTGGTCTCTGATTTTTTGTGCTGGAGAAATGGAGTAATAGCTGATCTTGCAATTTGAGCAAGAGTCTATATATGATGGGTTCACAAAGTTTAACAGAGAAATTGTGCAATCCTGCCCTACATATATAGAGCTCCCTGATGGTGTCGTTAAAGCTACCATTTTTGCTAGCGGATAAGTCACCACTGTGATTCCTTGTATTATAAAAGTATCAGTCGCTGTATTACTAACTGGATTTCTCTGTATATACGCGCTAACCCCACTCACAGGAATATCTTCATATTGGCTTGGAAACTGTATAACAATCATGCTTCCTCCAGTTAATGTTATTGATTGTGCTTGGAAATACAAATTAAGAGTGGTCCTTTGTTTTACCGACTTATTAGTAACCCAACAATCCGTTGTAGGAGCTGTGCATACGCTCTGAATAGCTGTCGCTACTGAGGCTGTGACACCTGATGGATTGCTTGAAGCACTTGGATAATACCAACTATATTCATCTTCAATCCAAGTCTTCAAACCCAAATAATCCACTTGGTATATTCCTATAGTAATCTGAGGCACCCAAGTGTTGGTATTTGGATTTCTTATAATAGGCAAATGGAATGATACTTGGGTGCCAATCGGTATAGCATCAAAGTTTGTAATAGTAATAATAGCTGGATAATGTGTAAATGTAGGAGAAGATGTCGTTGAGCCTAGGGTAAGTTCGCATGATAAGTATTCACCAGCTGGAGGAGAAATCCCTGTGATTTGTTGACAAAATACTTGCATGTAGCTATCATACTGCCCAGCCAAGTCAAATTGGAAGCTTTGGTAGCTTTCAAAAGAAACTTGTATGGCAGATTGTGGGCCTGGATAAGTACCTGAATAGTAGAAGTAAGAGTTGGGGACATAAGAGCTTGTGGTGAAGGAGAACATATAAATGGAGTTTGTATCAGTGTCAATAGTGCTTGGTGTGATCTGCATATTGGTAGGAGTATTTCCATTTATACAAAGATTTGTGATGGATTCTTCAAGAACAGTTGCTCCATCCATGGCGTAGAATTGGAACTGAGAACAGCCTGAAAGTAAAGGAGCACGGAAGCCAGAATATCCTGAAACAGGCGATGGATAAGTGGTGAGCACTAAATATGTGCAAATCCCTGGCTTGACTCCATAAAATTGACGCAAAATGGTGCCGGGGAACATAATGTTAAGTACACCATTGCTGTAAATACAGTTAGGAACCACGATATGCTCGTAATAATCAGCTGAGCGGTCAGGCCAGGTTTGGAATGGCACATCAGTATGCACAATTGTACATTTTGGAGTGGCCGCTGCTGCTATATCAAAGTTATTAGGCAATACAACCTTGTACCACCCTGTATTCGCAGGAAGTGTCACTCTACTTCTGGTTCTTATCCAGATTTCTCCATAAGCTCCTTGCTGGATTCCTCTATCGTAGATACTTTGTGTTGGCAACTCAACCCAGAAATCATAAGGATAAATAATACTATCAATTATTATAGAATTTCCTGAGTATTTTTCAATAATTTGGGTTGTATCAGTTTCTGATGCATAGTAGTAGATATTAAAATTAGAAGTTGTTAATGCATTCTTAGGATTCATTGCTCCAATAATAACTGAAATTGTACTAACTGCTGATAAAGGATCATAATTAGTAATGGTTATATGGTTTGTGCAGGTCTCTTGAGAGCAGTCAGAAATGCAACTGATTGGGTTAGAGTTTGCTGAGGTCTGAGTCAGGCCTGTCGTTGTACATGTAGCATCAATCCAACTGAATTCACTTGGGAAATAAATATCGATTCTTTTAACAATGGTAGAGCCTAATGATGGAGTTATAGTAATAGTCCACACGTCGTAAGTCAGTCGATGATAGCTCGAAAGTCTATGAGCAAACGATACACCTAGAGTTCCAGCAGCAAATGAGTCCATATTGGTGAAGTAATGCTCTTCATTCCATACCCCCGCTTCTATTATATAAGCTGAAAGAGTATAGCTAGTCGCATAATAATTGGGAGTCTTAAAAGTATTGGTGCCCGCATCCAAAAAGCTTATTGAGAATGGATTAGTAGGAGACTGGTTTGTGCGCCAAACTATCCACTGCGCTTCTTTGTAGACTTCACACAAAGATGTAGATCCATTGCATTTCACACTTGTAGACCCTGTTGTGGGGAGGATAAAAGCATTATCAAATTCATATATTACAAAGCCTGTTGTTGTGTCGATAGTGACACCCAAGTTGATTTGTGTATTCAATGTACTAGAGAAGACTGAATAAGTGTTTGTCACTGATGTTGTTGGCTTTGGCTCTGGGTTTATTATTGTTGGTGAAGGAGTTGTCAATTTGGTTGAGCCTGAAGGATCATAAACACTCAAAAGAGTCTGCAAGTTGTATTTTGCTCTGTCAGTGGTAAATGAATTTGTGTTTGTGTTAAATGTATATATCTTGAAATGAACTCTGAGAGATTCGCTGAGGATTGGAGATGTTGCTTGGACTGGGTTTCAGAGTTTTACAAGTCTGATTGTATGAGAAGAGCTTGAAGAAATTGCTGAGGCATGGCCAGTTATTGTCAATAATGCAGGAGTTGTGTAGGAAACAGTGGATGATTTGTAAACTGTGCATTTTATAGTTCCAGGAGTTGGGCTACCAAATCCGCTTTCTACTATGCAGCTTATATCTTGGCTAGGAACCAGAGGTGCCATATTGAGGCCTAGGCCCACATCGAAAACTTGGTCAATTTCATTATAAGTGGTGAATTCTATTGCAATTCCTCCTCCCACTGGGACGTTTCTGCTTGGCTGGAATGTCAGATCATAAATGTTCCACTTTTGAACTGTATATGAATAAGGTGTCAATGATAATGAAGTAAAAGGAACAGGACAATCCTCAAGCACCACTTTTCCAGATTCTCCACTTCCACCATTTGAAGCTTGCACATATCAGCTTTCCCATTCAGGAAAAGTGGGTAGTTGGAATCCATTATATCCTAGTCCAGCTGTTGCATCTCTTGTATACACATGAATCACATAATTTGTGCCTGCCACAAGTCCTTGCTGATCAGTGATCCCTACATCAATTCTATTTCCCGTCAATGTGCAATATTCCCCAGGTGTCTGATTTGACATATCATTAAAAGTGCACTCAATAGCACCATCAGGCGTTGGAAGAGTCGCCAAGCTTACTCCTGTCGGCAAATAAAAGCTAAATCTGTCCTTGAAAGCATAAGTTATGTCTGTTCTTTGCCCTGTGAAATATATAGTGATATCTGCATAGTTCGTATTTTCACAAGCAGGCTCTCTCGTTCTCCAAGGCCCACCTACACTGTATGTATTCAATAAAGTCGGAGCAGTACTTATAGTAAATGTTTGTATTGCAACGTCTGAGTACACAAGAGTCATGGAAGCATCATAAACGTATAGCTCGAAGTCAGAAGAAACTCCAGAGACTGGAGGATTTGTAGCCATGCAGGTCATGACTATGGCTGGGTAGTCAGGGTAGTAAGTATTAAATCCAGTACATTGAATGGTATATGCATTGGTAGCTGCACATCTTAAGCCACTGCCAGAAAGTCCATGGATTCAGTCACAGTCATTGTCTACCACAAAGCTTGTCCCAGAAGAACTAGGAGTAGTAGGGAAAACAAATTGAATTGTGTAGCCAGAGTAAATTGTATGGGAAATTCTGAACCTCAAGGTGTATTGGTCATATCTGCTTGTGAGAGGGTTCGCAACACTATAGTCGGCAAATCTCCATGTGACATAGTTGAAATTACTAGGAAGAGGATATGCAAATGGAATATTTGCATTATAAATGATTTTCTTTTGAACGGTGTAGCCTTTGTAAATCCAAATGGTCCAGGTTTGAGTCATATAAGGGTCTTCAGGGTTCATCACATTTTGAAGGGTAATAATGTCTCCGTTGTTTATTGTTCCAGACCCTGAAGGATGTCTCATGACGATTAAATGCTCTGATAAAACGTCTTCACAAGTCTGAGAGGCTGGACATAAATTAGAGCTCCATGTTGGGACTGATTCAGCAAGCTGCCATACCACTGCTTCATCGGCTGTTCCAGTAAGACTATTCGGTAGCACAAATGTAAAATCTATGTCTCCTTGTTGGTTTATATTGGTGTTATGGTAAGTAATACTTCCTGGATTTGTGGTCGAAATTGTAGTACTTAAGACAGAATAAATGTATTTGATTTCTTTATATTCCATTAGTTCATACTTCAGCAGTGTATTCAATTCCCATAATTCAACTGTCACCTGCAAAATCATATCTTGGGTAGCTGGATTTACAAGTCATGGGACGTAAAACGATTGTGAGCTTGTAGATAGAGACGGAGTATAATTATTTATATAAAGCTTTCCATCAATGGATGAGCCACCACTTCCCCATATCAAATAGCAGTCAACAGCTGTAAAAGATGTCAGAGGGAAGCAAGGGATTTGGGCTTGATCACTATACCCTCTTCCAAAATCGTCTTGCAAAATAGTGTTTCCGTTAAGCTTGGTAGGATACCTCACAATCATGTATGATCTTCCAGTAGGCTGAGGGACACCCATGGTATATGCATTCGTGCAGGAAAGGTCCATTTCTAATAAAATGTTGGTGTTTTTGATATTGCTGAAGGTAAACACATAGTCAGTGGCAAACTGCTCAAGAGGGACTTTTATGTAAATTGTGTTGGAAATTGTAAAAGGACCTGCTATTCCGTCATCTGAGTAGCTTGTAGATAAAATCCATAGTTCAGTCGTTGGTGGAAAAGCGATACCGTTGTAGTCAATGCCTTGAAAAGTATTAACAGTTATTTTCCAAGTGCCAGCTGAAATATCATTGTACTCAGGAGCTATTATTGTTACCGTATTCCCAGTTATGCTGCAATCACTTGCTTGTCATATGCTTGTGCCTTCCCAAACACATACCAAAGGCAGCGTCGTTGACCAGCTTGAGGCAGGAAAATCAATGTTGACATATCCAGCATTCATAGTCAAAATAGCTGGCACTGGTACAGACAAGTAAAATGGCGATATCCCATTTGCAGGCACAAACACATCAGCAGCCATATATGCAAATCTTCCCATTGAGAACTGAGTATGATAAGGCACATTATTAAGCGTATAAGTCCCAGTCCCACTTGCAATAATTTGTGAAGGATAAGTATAGTAAAACGTAATAGTTACTGTATGAGGTCCTACTGCACTTGGCAGAGTTACCCATCCATTGATATTGACATTGTCATTTTGTGTGTATGCATTGATATTTGTGACAAGAAATGCATTGGTACTTATCTGGTTGCATTCAATTCAGTCCTTATTCATAGGAGACTGCAAAATACCTAAAAATGTGCAAGAGCTGTCTGTTGTCCACGTCGAAGGGAAGCTGATTTCTATTGTAAAGCTGTTTGAAATCGAACTTGTCATAGTAAATAGAATATCCATATCAATTCTTCCACCTAAATAGCCATAATTTGTAGCATCTCCGGCCCAAATGTGACTGATACTTACAGTTGCTGCAATATGGTTAGCTAAATTTTGGTCAAATACTACTTGCTCCACATAAAAGCCTTGGACTACTATGTCTGCTATTAAAATAGGATAGGAAGATGGGATATATGGAGGATTTACAAAGTTAGCGAAATTCCATGTGACAGTGCCTGTATATGAATCTGATGACGGAGGGGTTGACACTAATAGACCGTCTCCAGCCACAGAAGTGCCTAAAATCCCATCGATTGTTTGAGAATTTCCTGAAGAATTTTCTGTCATAGTGGTAGAGGTGCTTATTCCATATGGGAATCTTCAAAAGATATAGCTTGAAGAAACTAATCCGTAATAGCCGACATTTGTGATAGCTGAGAATGCCACACCAGTGGCACCTACTGCTTTGGAACTCATAGAAGCGATATAAGAGTTTTCGTTATCTGTTGTATAGGAGTTTGTGACTGAGCCGAGAACAAAATAGATCATTTCGTCGCCAGTGAAAACTTCGGAGCCACTTGATATGTCAAAATATTTGACTCTTATAGCAACGTTTTGCCCACTGGTGCTTGGATTTATTACATTTGCTAAGGATAAATAATATTTGCCAGAGTTTGTGTCTTGGTTGTGCTCTCTCGCTTTCGTCATCAGAGGTCTATAAGGATAAGATCCAGTATTTCCATAATGCAAGGTGCATTGCAGAGTAGTAGACGTTTCTATTGCCATATCACTGATGCAATCCATTGTATCTCCATCACTTATTCCAGTTCCCAAGTCACTTGAAAACTGACTTACATCAAACTCAGCTTCTATTCTCATCCCAGTTGAGAATGGGTTAATTGTCCCAGCATCCACGAAAACCTGAAAAACATTCGAAAAGCTGGTCGTTCTGCAGTAAGAAATCACTTTTGCTGTTGTCAAAGCTGCAGGGACAACAAGATAATTATAGTCAAACATCTCAACGCTATTTAGGTCTACATTGATAAAAGTGCCTCCTGATGATGGATAAGTGAGACCGTTGCTTGATGCACCATATGTTGATATGCTGACTTGCCAATTCTGGCCACTCACTATGTCAGTGTAGACTGGAGCTGTAATAGTGAAAATATCTGATGAATAAGTGCAAGATTTCGCAATATACTTCAAATTATTATTTGTTGGATCAATAAAATAGCAAATGAGTGTTCCTCCAGAAACTGGCACAAAAGTTCCTGAAGATACTGTCACGATAACAGTGCCAGTATTTTTGGGTATTGTCGTGCTTGTTTTGAAGACAAAATTAAGTGGCGCATCTGAGGTTTCTCTAGCTGATATATACTCGCTTGAAAACGGAATATAAATTTTCATAGTCCCAGCTGGCACTGAACTCAACCCAGTTACTGTAAATTGATTTGTGCTATCTGTTCCTATATTATAAGTGCACGCAGAGTCATAATACACATTAATTTCAAACCCAGAAGTAGTTGCAAATGCTATAGGTGGATTTAAAGCTTTCATATACACAACAACGTCAGTATTCTTTGTATATGCGCCAAATGAAGAAACTCTGAAAGTCAGGCCTGAATATTTGGCGCAGTAAACAGAATTTGGATTCGAAAATCCTGAGGATGAAGCTTCGCAATTTTCAGCGATACTTTGGTACTCATTTGTGGACTGAGGGAAGATAAGCTCGAGCACAGACCCTGAAGGAAGATCTAAACTATATTGGAAGGTAAGCTCATACATGATGTATTGACTAGAGAGAACTTGTGTCCCTGAACTCGCGCAGGTAAGACAGCCAAAAGAAGAGCCTAAAGAGCTGGGAGTTACTGTACCTAAGGTGTAAAGAGGGCTTGGAGCAGAATTTGAAAACTTATAGGTGTAATCCCAGATCCCTGGAGACCAACTGACTGAAAAGCTGTCCCATTGTCTGGCAAATATGTAGTCTTTGGATGTCCCTGAAATATAGCTTGGATTGTTCATACCTGTAAAGGTAAAAGTGGTAGCTGAGCCAGTTCCAATTGTTGATGAAGGCTGAAATACAATTCATCCAACTGTTGTGTAGTAGAAAAGTGCTGAATATGAGGGAGAAGACATGCCTGCTGAGCCAGTGGTGACTGATATCATGGTTGGGTCATAAGTGAATATGAGGTAGTCTGAAGTAGTAATTGATGCCACAGGCTGTAAACTAAGAGAAAATGAAACACTTGTGGACATAAGGACTGAGTTGCTAAAGCTTGATTGAAAATTCTTAGTAACTGAGGTTGGGCTGTTAAAAGAGTGAGCAAAACTAACATACTTATAATTCAGATAGTCCTTAACGACCTCAGAGCCACTTGAAATTTCTCTGCTGTATATGTATAAATCTGGACCTCTGGATGTAGACGGAACTGTAACACCTGGAAATCCAATTATTATTGAAGTTCCTGCGCTTATCGTATTTGTCCCCAACTCAACAATGATTTTGGTCGGTACTGTTCTTTTCGATGATATCGTATATCCCTTGATGAGCATACAGGTAATTCCAGTAGTAGGAACATGTAAACTGCTTCCTGTTGAGAAGACTTCACAAGGAAAATAAGTCCCAGATACTTGCGTGCTTCCAACAGTACTTGAGAAAATTGTCTGAGAAGAAGACAGTGAGTAAACTGGAAATTCTACCACAAAAGCGCCGTTGTTTGAGCCAGTCACTGTGGTCGTCGTTTCGATACTCAATTGATAAAGAGTGTCTGAGCTTGACCCTTTAGCATATGGATTTATATATAACTTGGCAAAAACAGGACTTACTTTTATATAATAAGTAGCTTGCTGATCAAGTGTTGCACCTGTATATCCTTGGAGTGTTATAAGATTTGAAGAAGTTGTAGTAGCTGTGGATAAGCCGTCATGAATACCATTTCGTGCAGAAATAATGATGGTATAGAGTGTCCCTGTGCTCAAAATCGAATTAGGGGTTATTGTGTAATAGCTGCCTGACGTTGTAATTGAGGTCAAGTCTCCGTTAACCAGGCAGTAAAGGCTGCTGACTCCATCAGAATTAAACCAGTGCGAAGAAGATGGCATCGTTAACTTCACTGTTCCAGTGGTTGATGGGTCTACGTCTACGCTTGGGTTAAAATAAATGACAAGATCAGAGTATGATCCAGCTGTTGGGTTAATAAATCCAGTCATAAATGACAGTCTAGGATATTGAGATATTACTGGGACTACAGATGCAGAAGCACTTATCGTCAAAGACGCAGTGTCCATGTCAATAGGATAGCTAGTAGTGTCGGCATAAGTATTAATATCAATCCCTGCAACCCCAGCTGTAGAAAAGGTTGCATGGATACCATAGATATTATAAGTGGTAGTAGATAGTGTGTAAAAGGAAGATATTGTCAAGATTATATTTGACCCTGATGTTGTAACAGTATATGAAACGGCATTATTCACGTCTTTATCTACAAAGTCTGAAGTGCATGACGAGCAGTCGATCGCCGAAAAGTAAGACCCAGGGAAAACAATTTGGATTTGTCCACCAGACACGACGATATCAGCAAATGTCAGTTGGAAAGTTAAGCTTGATGTATAGCCAGCTGTAGGGGTTGACCCAGCTATTATAGATTTTGATGAGAAAACTCCAGTGGTTATTGTTATTGTGCTGGTTGTTTTAATTGTCTTCAAATATTGACTGCTGCCTATTGTTCAAACCTTCGCTGCGAAATCTGACCGAGAATAGTAAGGATTGCTAAATTGGACTTGAGGATTGTAGGACGGGTTTACACTTAAAATAACGTAGCCGGACGAAAGTGTGCGAACTTTTTGAACTGAGCCTTGCTTTACTGCTGTTCATAGCTGATAAGCATCCTGATAATTTGTAAATTGTATCATCACATTCCAATATACATTGCTAATCTTTGATGTGTCGACAATGTTCGTGAAGTCCCAAATCCCTGTGCCTTGGACAGTGGGAGAGCTAATTAAAACGGTTCCAGTGCCTCCAGTAGTGACTGAAGATGATGAAAACGCTTGACTTGAGAGGCCCATTGAGTGCCAAGTGTAGCTTGAAGAATCGTCTTGATAGAGAGCCATGACGCTATAATCAATTGTAGCCGCGCTAGATGGACCTATAATGCCCATTATATATAGATCTGGATTATTGCTTGTTACAGGAGACCTGCAGAGAACTCCAACTCTATTGTCAAAAGCAGACACTCTTAGCACACAGTCCTCTAGAGAGTTTGATCCATTTTCAACAAGTCCAGGCACGTAACTACCATCAGAAATGCCATAGCCGAGATCGCTCGAGAGTCCCTTCACTGATCCAAATGAAGTTGGAAACTCAACAAACAAGTAATGCACTGAGTTGCTGGTACTTTTTTGCTCATAATAAATAGACTCATAATTTGCTATTAGCCCATATCAATTAGAATTAGTATTGTCTTGAGAGGTAGGGGTTCTATATAAAAAGGTATAATAATCAGTAGTAGATGATACAACAGTAATCTTTACTAAGTGGATCCCAGAGCTGGAAGAGTCAAGCTTTAAGTCATCTCAATAATAGCCTGCAAAGTTAAACGAATGAATACCAGATGAAATGGAAGATGGATTGACAAGAGAATATTCAAGTCTGGTGCTTGTTGTCCAGATGGCTCCTGCACAATATTGATTGCTTCAGCCTGGTGGTGTGAAGGAAGTATCGCATGAGCTTCCATCGAATTTTCTATTTTGATCATTTTGCCCAGAAGTTTGACCTTGGATTCCACCCGTGAAATCTATTTTCACTGTTGAGGCGATTGTAAGAGAGTAAGGAATATCTAAATATAGAGTCATTTCAGTTTTTAGAGAGTTGTAGAGACTATTAAACTGTAAGAAGTGGCTTTGCAAGGAATAAACAGAAGAATAGCTTGCACTTGTGACAGATGGGGTTGTGGCAGTCACAGAACCCATTAGTAAGCCATTATCATCATAAGCGCTAGCTGTTATGGTTATTGTGGATCCTGCACTGCTGGGGTTTTGAACAGGAACCAAAAATCGCATCAGTGTCCCAGAAGCAATAGCTGATGTCCAGTCTTGAATTTGATACGTTGACACATCAAGTCAATAGTGCCAGACAGTTCCTAAACCTTTGTAGATAGTAAAATAGTAAGGATCAGATGTCACACTGCTACCTCCAGATAAAACTTCAAGCAGAAGAATGCCACCCACTGGGATGTCATCACCAGTGCATGTAAAGGATACGTCAATCAGGTTGACTGCGTTAATATTGTACTCTTGCATTGAAATAGCAGAAGATGTCATTGTGCAAGATAAAGCAGTGACTGCAGCCTGTGTAATGGCTGTTGAAATTGAACCATAAGAAATTAAATCAGTCATCTGGCTTTGGTAAATTGCATATCCTTTGAATGTCAAGGTGTTAGCAGGAATTGTGCTGGTTGGGTTTTTGACAGGGTTAAAAGTTGAAGAAACACTGCCTGTTTTGCAATTCGCAGAGGAAGTGGACTTTAGAAGCATTCAGCCCACTGATGAGTACTTTTTCACAATTGTTGTGAAATCTCCTCCAGCGTTCAGTGAAGTTGCTGATGGGAATGGGTATTTTGAAGGAACCTCCAGAATGTAGTAATTGCCAGCAGTAGATGGTAAATCTTGCTGGGCACAGCAGTAAAATGCCAGAGTAGTGGTTGATGTTGTATATGTGAGATAGGACCCAAGAACAGGCTGAGTTAGTGAGCATGAAGAAGAGACGGTGTTTGAGGTGACTTTGAAGAGATAGTCGACTGTTCTTTCTTCCATAATTACGCCTGTGCTCTTGACAGACGCTACTCTTATTGAAACATTTACAGATGCCCCTGATGTTTGAGGATTTTTCACCTTTGGAATATCAAATGTGACTGTAGTTCCAGTTGAAACGTAGCTAAATCCTGAAATTGTGACTTTAGCAGGTATGTTATAAGTTGCGTCTCCCTGTGTCAAATAGCAGTAAATTGTTGGGGAAGCGGTTAAAGATAAGTTATCACAGAAAAAGGTATCTCCTGATATTCTCCCAGTGCCAAGATCGTACCTAAAAAGAGTATTTTGATTATAGTCCTCCATAGGGAACTCTATCGTAAAGGTGTCTCCATTTGGCCCATCAACAGCCACACTCGTCACAAAAGAAAACGAAAATACATTGAACTGGTCAACTGTAGTATGCAAATAAGTTATAGTTAGCTGAGGATAAATCGCAGAAGGAACTGAAAGCTGTCTTGTTTCAGTCTCAGTGGTGGACCCATCATCAGACAAAACAGTTATAGACTCAGTGTAAGCGCTGGAAGAAAGCAGGAATCCATTCGCATCTCCATCAGCTCCATTGGTGTATATTACTATTTCGTGCCACACGTTGGGAGAAATGCTATAAGTGCTTGATGCAAACACTTGATACACTTTATTTGCAGTTGTTTCTGCGCATGGGCATCTATTGTTGTCAACTGTGCAGTAAAGGTTTGCATTGGTGCTTTTTCCTTGGAATCCGGTGGACAAAGTCACTTGTATGTATTTCGAACTGGTATAAGAAATAGTCAAACTTGTTTTTAACTTAAACCTGATCTGGGCATACTGGTTAATTGATGCTGAAGTAAGGGTAACTGATTGAGCTGGAGCTTGGAAGGCATTAGGCCATAGTGGCGTAGAAGAAATTGTGCTTGGAGTTTTCGTCCCTGTTTCTAGCATGCTTGTGCCTGCTGAGTCGTAATAAGTCTCAATTGTCATGCTGCTGCTATCTTCTGTTAACGACAAAAGAAACGCTGAAATCGTTAGTGTAGTTCCACTTGCAATGCTCTCATAGACTTGGATGCTCGCAGACTGTCCAGAAACCGTGCATTTGAAGTTTGTCTCCACAGAGAGCCCTGAAATTTCGCAGTCACTGCCTTCTATTGTATAGTCAGTTGGGTAAGTCACCACAATAAGGCCATTAATCGGAATTATCACTCCTGTTGTGATAGAAACTGTGCCAAGCAAATCCTGGTTTTTTATTGTAGAGAAAGTCACTGTCCCTATAACCAAAGCATGGGTATTCAAACTAGCCATCCCTGTGTAGCTATTTGTATCTCTCTCGCAGACTTTGTTCAGTATCTGAGTGCAGGTGAGGACTGGGCTACCCCAATCACTATCTATTGAGACTGTTGTAGTAAAAGTCAACAGTGGGTAGCTTCCAGCGGAGCCAGATGGAGGTGAAGTGTATTCTATGAGTCCAATTGTTTCATATACATTGCAGCCTGATATAGTCACGCCTGTCAAAGGAATTACAGAGGGCACTTCAATAATATAAGAAGTCCCGGCTGAGATTGCCACAACATTGTCCATCATAGGGATATTTACTATCACAGCGCTTCCAATAATGTCATTTCCTAAAGTCGCGTAAGGCTTATCATTAGGTGAAGAAGGAGTTCCGGGGTCAGAAGAGATTGCAGCAGTCACTGTATACACCCAACTTAAATGCAAATAATCTAAATCAGCATAGCTTGCATCTAGAGTTAGCGCGATAAATGGAACATTAATAGCATCTGCATACGTGTTTGGAGGGTTAATAATTCCCCATACTACAAACGTGAAAACTCCGCTTACAGCTTGAAAATTAGTCATTTCTACACATGCGGGCTTCGCCACACTGGAACTTCCATAATACAGCTTGCATTTAATTGTCTGGCCTGAAACAGGTACTAAATTTGGATCAGAAGGAAATTCCTGGCAAGGGATGTACTCGCCGTCTGAGAGTCCAGTACCAAGATCGTCTGAGAATAAAGTATTTCCCCAATCATCAGCAGTTGGGAAGTAAATTCTTACATATCCGCCTTGAGGGATGCTATTTGTAGGAGTTATTGTAATTTTGAAGAAATTCGTAGCACTTGCTGTGTAATGTGCTGGATCAACAGAGAAAGTTGACAAATAGGAAGTTGGGAACACATGGACATAGTCAATTGCTTCCACAATTAATGAGCCATCGCCATTGCAATCAGCGCTTACACTTATCCCATATTCTCCCGCTGTGCTTGGATGCTGAATTCCCACAGTATCAATATTGTCTGCATTAGTGGTGGTGAGGGTCAAAATAAAAGGATAACTCGACCAATTCGCATTTTCTGGAGCATATACAGTGAAAACTGAGCTTGAATAGGAGCATCTGCTCATTCGGCTATTCCATAAGCACACAACTTGGCTGCCAGCAGCCAAACTTCCAAATGAACTAGGAACAGTTATTTTCAAAAAGCCAGCATTGGCAATAATTGTGCCCAAGCCTGATAGAGACATTCTTATAGGGCCATAATTTCCAACTTCCACAATTACCGATTCCATCATTTGTCTGGGAAAATTGTAATAAGTAGGTGCAAGAGTGTTTATGATAGTAAAAGTGGAGGACGTGATAGTCTCCAGGAGATTTGCGGCAATTGGAGAGCTTGAACTGTAAGAACTATAAACAATCCCACTTGTGGTTGTCAAAGCACTTGATGGATGCTTCACTAAAACTTTTATGGAAACGACATCACTGATCGATACTGCATTAAATCCAGTTAAAATCACTCTATTGCTACTAACTGAACAAGTTACAACTCCGGCAAGCATAGAAACCGTGCCTTGGTGGTAATGCTGACATGTGGTCTCTGGAAGGCTGGGATACTCTGTTGGGAAATCAAAAGAAATGCAGCCTCCAACAGGAATTGGGTATCCAACTGATATATCAATTCTATACTCTGTGACATCACTTTTATAGTACTGACCACTTGGCTTGTCTGGGATGGTTACTGTGATTGAGCCTCCAGGAGTTCCAAAAGACTGATTTAGTGCAGGATACGTAATTTTTGTCTTTTTTTCGAACTTGCTCCACCATTCTGCATAAAACTGAAGGTAGTCAGCGGTAATAAGAGGATATGGAGGATTGTTAATTGAAAAGATTTTAATTGACGTATGAGCTCCTGTGGCAGTTACATAGACTGTATTTGTATCTGAATAGTATTCGCAAGTCAAAGTCGCTCCAGAATTAGATTGGCAAGTAGGAGTTGGCGAGCTCAGAGAAACTAGACTTGGCATCACGATTACAAAATAGTCATTGTTGGCCAAAGTGACGTCTACAGGAAATGTATAGTCGCCTGTACTTCCAGCAGTGGTTCCTGAAACTGTAATCGCACTCGTTGAGGTCAGAGCACTCACAGTATTTGTCTTGATTCTTGACACGTTTTTTATAGTTCTCCAATAAATAAATGTGCCTGGTCACCCAGAGCTTATATCTAAAGCATAAACCACAATGTCTACAATCTTATCATCACCCCCAGTTGATGGGTTATAGATTTTGGGGAAATCAAGCTGGTAGAAGCTTGTAGATGAGCTCATACTTGCATACCCAGAAACTACAATTTTATCTGGAGTAGCTGGAGATGTCGTTCCAGGGAAGTAGTAGCACGTTAAAGTCCCACTAGTGCTTTGCTCACTCTCACATGGAACTCTTCCGTTCTCTCCTATTCCAAGGCCTAAATCAGTAGGGAAAAGTCCGTTATTTGTAGGGAGCTCAATAACAATTCTTGTATTGGAAGAGCTGGCTGCAATGGATGTGGAAGCAGAGACTTGAAGAATGACTCGAAGCCGAGTGTATTCATTTTGCGTCCAGCAATCAGAAATGACGTCCAGGTATGGGAAAGGGACAGCCACTTCTTCTAAATATCCAAGTGAAGCTGATGTAGAGGCTGCTCCTAATGCATGGACATCGACAAAGAACGGGTATTTCACAAGTCCACTCCCGAAACTAATTCCCTCTAAACCTCCATCAGCAAAAGTTGTCGTGATGTATATGGTATATTGAGTAGCTACTGGAATATTGTTATATGTCGGAGCATACATCGTTATTTTATTGGTGGCTCCAGATGTAAATGTGCATTGATCTGCCAAAAGCTCTGTAGTCCCTGTGATTCAAACACATCGGATCTGTGCGTTGCTCAGCAATGATATTGTCTGCTTGGTAGAAATGATAATGTAGCCGGTTTTTTGGGTAATTTGGGTGGGGGTTGTGATAGTGAATGTAATTGGGCCAAGGCCTGGATCAATCAGTGGATCTTGCAAATAGTATAAGATTAGATTGGTGTCAGTTGTAATCACAGGAGGTCTTATAGACCTTGGAGAAGCCTTTGTTAGCCATGCATAATCAGCTGAGGTCACTAAGTCAATCACATTGAAACTTCCTGGTGGCGTTGTTGTGGTGCTATCATAAGTGGCTATTGTATATTGATAGGCCTTGTAAGGGCTTGAATAGGAGCCTTGAGAAGGGTTGTCGACACTAACTGTAACATCAATAAGTGCATTGGCAGCAACAGCTGTTGCGAATCCTTGGATATGCAGTTCTCTTCCTCTTACCAATGAGCAAGTAGCTCCTCCAGCTGTCGTCACTGCTGAGCTCCCTCCAAAAGTGCACCCAGACGCACTTATAGACCCTCCATTAGTATTAAACTCTGGGGGAAAAGTAATTACAATGTCTCCTCCCACTGGAATAGCATCATCACAGCTAAATTGGAAATTGTATGGTTCTGTTACCCCATAGTCTCCATATAAAGTAGTTCCAATATAAGTTACTGTGCAAGTACCCGTAGGAATCATATATCCCCAAGGAAATGTGGAAGGCCTGGCTAGTTGTGCTTTTCTATCAACTAAATGGTAAACTGTAAATTGCCCATCAGCTGTTGGCCAATTCGGTAAAGTTAAATAGGAAACCCTAATTCTATTAGGACTGTCTTGTAATAATGGAGATGCTCGATTAAATGTGCGCACTGTTAATGGAGAAAAGCAGTTTTTCATCGAAATAAATCTATTTTCTGGCCAGACATAATAAGGAGTAGCAGGAGTGCAGGTGGTATCTGACGACCCGCCATAGCTTCCTTCAATGATCTGCAAAGTAGTTAAAGTTGTGGGAACTGTGAATTCGTCAGGGATTTTTAGCCAAATATATTCACCACTTGCAATGTCTTGAGAGTTGAAGATGGAAAACTCCACTGTTAGTGAATCTCCTGGAACGAACTGAACTGGATTCGTAACAGTTGAATATCTGTCAAAGCTAGGGTAATTTTGTCCAGTAGTAGGAGAAATGGTCCATGAGGTTTCCACATACTTATTCACATTTCTGTCTAGCATCACCCACTGTGGGTTGGAAGGGGTGCTCAAATCTTCGTATTGGCTGCTTATTTCAATAGCAAAATCATACAAGTTCGCAGATGGATTTTCTATTGTAGCAAAATACAAGTTTATATAGTCTCCCACATTCACAGCTGACGTAAAAGTCACTTTTATTGTCACATAAGTTGCATATCCATACATCAAATAACAGCTCATGGCTGGAGCTGTGTGCAAGGTAGGGTCTTGTAAACAAGAAATCTGTGAACCGTCTGCCATGCCCATCCCAAGATCAGACTTCCAGCCTTTCCCGGTTGAAAAGTAGTCAAATGGGAATTTTATAAAGATATAGCCAGGAGTTGTTGGATCATTTGAAGCTGGAATTGCGGTGGTCGCTTTAAAGTTAAACATCATGACGTTTCACAGTCCAGCACCTTTGTGCTCTGAAGTGGTGTATAATACAGTTGGGCGGTCTCCTGATAAATATAGAAGTGGCTCAGCTTGCTCTATGTTGGCTCCCGAGTTTTTGTTTAAATTCACTATAAATCTATAGTAACCCCAAGTCTGAGGAT
>CATKHM010000038.1:0-65798 GCA_949751825.1 Blepharisma undulans
CATCTCCTGCTAAAATAATTTTATAACTGTCTTTTTCTATTCCTTTTATTATAAAATCTTTTACAGAGTCTCATTTTTGTCCTGATTTTTTCAATAAATTAAAATTGTCTATGATAAAAATAGGGTTATACCCAAGTTGATTTTCAATAAAATATTTTATTACTCTCGAATCTATCATGCTATCAAAATAACTTTGATAGGACGAAAAAGCATAATATAAGTGATGAATCGCAAATAATGGAGCAAACCAAGAGCGAGGTAATGCTTGCTTTGCCAAATCATTTACTTCTGTCAAGTTATCTTTGCTAAAGCTATCAACAGAAACATAATAAATTCCTTTATAATGATTTTTCATTCATTTGAGGAAAAATTGTTTTTCAACAGTTTTTGGCCCAAATAATGCAATAATTGATTTTTCATCTTCCATTAGTTTTTTTGATATTTCATGATAAATTGGTCTTTCTTGATAACATTTGATTTCGTCAATGAAGGTATTTTTTGATGTTGTAAGGCCATTGGAAAGTCTAAATAAGGTGTAAAAATTGCTGAAAAATATTGAAAATGATAAGTAAATTAGAATTGTAGACCAAAAACATGAGCAAAATATGGTATCGTTATTCATTTCTTTAGGAAAATGGCAAGGAACGAAAATAAGCGCCAAAAATAATGCTAAAATAAAAGCAAACTCACAGGAGCTTCCTGTTATTAGTTTGATAATCAAATATATAGGGAATGTAAAGATGATAACGTGAGTGATGAATTTAGATGGGAGTGCTTCGTCGTTTTCCATTTATGGGGCTAAGTAATAATTTTATTATAAAATTTTAATAAAGCCAATTATTAAAGTTTGTTTATTTACTAATTAATAAATTCTTTACAAATATCCAATTTCTGCAGGCTTGAAAGTAGCATGCAATAAAATTCTTGAAAAAGCTTCCAAAGTCCTTAAATTGAAATATATATTTTCATTAAGCCCCATCTGCCATTCAGCATAGATTTTATGCAAATTTGTTTTAAATCAAGAAATTCATAATTCTTAACTTATCATCATAAATTTTAAATATATTTGCAAGTGCATCCCTTGCAAGATATTGCTCGATAATAAGTTTCATAGATTTTGTGATTTTATAATCCAATAATTACTTGAATTGTATTTTGAACATCTTTTTACATTATATTATTATTATATTTCCCATCAAATAGAATTTCAAAATCTAAATGTGCTTTTTTTGTAATCTATTGTGAGTTTTTCTGCTGATTTCAAAATAATTTCAATTCTTTCAGTATCTTTAAGCATTTTTAAAGCTATATATGCAAAATTAAAGTAATTTTGATATTGGTCAATACTGCCATCAAAGTATTTATATACTTTTGCAGTGGCTTTCATTAAATCTTGAGACAAATCGCAATTATAATATATTAGCTCTGCTCTTTATTAATGATAAAAACTATCAGAAAAATCCCATATTTTTAAGAGATTCCACTCTTCGATGGCAGTGAAAATATTAATGAACTAATTGCTTTATTATATTGAAATTAAACAGATTTATCTAAAATCCAATCAATAAAATAAATTCGATTTTTAATTTAAATTATTTTAAATCTAATTTAAACATTCAAAAAATTTTTTAATTTCATTTTACTATAAATTTTTCTCGCTGGAAAATCTTGCTCAGTAACAAGGGAATTACGGATTCTGCTTCAGTAAAATCAAGATCTGTTAGCAATGAATATATAAATAAATCGTTATACAAAGAATTAATGGACTTTAAATCTGATGATTCATCCTCCACTAAAATAATTTTATAGCTACCTTGCTGTTCCAAATATTAAATGGTGGCACCAATTCTCTTGACATAGCATAATAACCTTGATGAAAAAGAAATTGGGAGGAAATCAACAAGAAACTAGGGTAGATCAGTAGATGTGCATTCAGGCTGCTTTTCTGTGGGCAGGAATTGAGTGATTCTATTTTCACTTTATGATACTCGTTTTATTTCATTTTTTTGATTAATTTCTAATGAGATTTTATACTCTGCAATTCCAAAGTTCTAATTCTTCTCTGAAGGCTTCAAATTAGCAACTCATCAATTTCATTTATCATTAGCAATTTGGAATCTTCCATTTGGCTGAAAGCTCTGTTTTCTGGCCAGATCAAGTTGAAATTTCAGGGCCAAAAATCAAGTGCATTTTCAATAGATTACGGATTTCTCTGTAATATTAAATAATTTTTTTATACCCTTAAGCTCATCTGTAGCATTTTATAGAGTCATGAGGCAAATTACGATTATATTATACCGATCAAGGTTTAAGATTATGAGCTGAATTTATTAAACATATAGATAATTCTTTTCATTAAGGTAAAATTAAAATAATTAAAATCTAACTATCCATTGCTATCTGGAATATTTTTTATATTAATTATTGAAATATGCTTCAACAACTCATGCTATTGATAATTTTTGCTTTATCTTCTTCCTCAGAGGTCTCTTTGGTATCATATGAATATGCTGATATCGTCAGTGATGAATCTTGAACAGTCCAAGGCTCAAACTATATGGGAAAAGCTGTTGAGGCTTGGAATTACCCAGAATGGCCTACCATTCCTGGCGCCAAATGAATCTGGAAATCCAATTATGTTGAATACCCTAATGATCAAGAGACTTATATGTTTCAAAAGGAATTCAATATCCATGGATTCCCAACTCAATCTTTATTAACTCTGGGTAGCGATGATGGCTTTTTTCTTATATTTAATGGAAATTATATAGCATCATCATTACTTTCTAGTGGAAGATCAACTTATGCTTTTGATTTGCTAAGCAGAATAATTCAAGGGAGAAACATTGTGCAAGTTATTATTTTTAACTATGGAGGTACAAATAGAACTGCTTTTAATAACCCAGCTGGGCTCCTTTTCAAATTAACAGTCACATCCCTTAATATTAGCTAATTATTATCAGTTATCATAATAATTTAAGCGACACATTCAATATTTTAAAATTTCTTAATAATTAATTATTTCCAAATCTTCGAATTCTGAAATTGTAATATTATCCTGCTTAAATTCTCTTAAAAATGCTTCAAATGTTCTTAAATTAAATTTCCCATCATCATTAAGCCCCATTTGTCTTTCAGCATATATCCTATGCAAATTTGTTTTAAAATCAATAAATTCAATAATACCCAACTCATCATCATAAATCTTAAATATATTCGCCAAAGCTTCTCTATTCAGATAGGCAGCTACACGACTTTTTATAATAGGTTTTTCACTTTTTATTAGCCAATAGATAATTTGAATTGTATTTTTTACATTCCTCTGACTTCTGATTTCTCTTTCATTGATAATTGCTTCAAAGTCGATGTTTGCTTTATTAAAATCTGTGGTAAGTTTTTCTATTATTGCCAAAATAACTCTTTTTATTTCATTGTCATTAAGCTCACTATTAGATTTTGAAGCAATGTTAAAATATCTCTCATATTGGGATATACTTCCTTTGATGTAATTATACACTTTTGAAGCAGTTTCCATTGAATCATGAGGTAAGTTACAGCTATGGTATGCTAAGGATTCTGCTTTAGAGAACTCAAGAACTGTATCTATAGAGTAAACTGATATTTTATCATGTGAAGAAGAAAATTGCTCTATATTTGATGACTCATCACCTATTAAAATAATTTTATAGACACCCCTTTCTATTCCTTTTGTAATAAAATCGTTTATTGCGTTTCGTTTTTCTCCTGATTTTCCCAATAAATTAAAATTGTCTATAATAAAAATTAGCTGATATCCAAGCTGCTCCTTAGCAAAAGTTTTTATTAAGTCAGAATCCATCATTTTATCTAAATAAGATTGATCCGAATAAAAAATATGGTATAAATGATGAAATATAAATAATGAAGAAAATCAAGAAGGTGGCAATGCTAGCTTTAACAAATCCATTACTTCTGTTGATTTGTCTGCTTTGCTCAAGCTATCAATGGAAACATAATAAATTCCCTTATAATGACTTCTCATTCAATTGAGGAAAAAAGTCTTTTCAATTGATTTTGAGCTGAATAATGTAACAATAGCCGCTTTATCTTCTACGATTTCTTTTGATAATTCATAGTAAATTGGTCTTTCTTGATAACACTTGATTTCTTCAATAAAAGTATTATCCATTGTTGTAAGTCCAATAGAAAACCTCAAAAAAGGATATAAATTGCTATAGAACATTGTGAACGATAAGTAAATTAAAAGCATTATAATAGCCCATACTCTTATTTAGATTTATCCTGCATCTCCTTCTCAAAATAGTTTGGCAAGAAAACAAGTACTCAAAATAGCGCTACGGTAAATGCAAAATCATAAGTGCTTTCTGTTGAAAACTTGATAATTATAGTTATAGGAAATGTAAAGATGATAAGATGAGTGATGACTTGAGATATAAATGGCCTTTTGTCTTCCATTTTTTGGGGCTAGGTAATATTTTTATTATAATTATTCAATAAAGTGACTTATTTAAAGAATCCTATTTAATACTTAATCAGCTCTTTTCTAAATTTTCAATTCTGCAAGTATACGTTTGCGATGCATTATCGGAACCAAATATTCTTCAAAAGTTCTTAAATTAAAGTAACTATTTTCATTAAGTCCCATATATCTTGCAGCATATAATTTATGCAAATTTGTTTTAAAATCAACAAATTCAGTAATTCCTAACTCGTCATGATAAGTCTTAAAAATATTTTCAAGTGCTTTTTCTTTAAGATATGATTCGATAATCCTTTTTTCGATTGGCTTTTGATGCTTTATCAGTCAATAAATTACTTGATTCGTATCCTCATTTAGGTGACCAAATCCCCCATTAAAAAGAGATTCAGCATGTGCATCTGCTTTTTTGAAATCTTCTTCAAGTTTCTCTGCTAATCTTAAAATAATTTCATTTATTTCAATATCGTTAAGCTCATTTTTAGCTTTAAATGCGAAATTAAAATAATTTTGATATTGAGTTATACTGCCTTTAATGTATTTATATACTTTTGCTGCATTTTTCATTGAATCATTGGGTAAATTGCAATTATAGTATGCTAAAAATTCTGCTTCAGTAAAATCAAGATCTGTATGGATTGAATATATAGATAAATCATTATATTTAGAGGTAAATGGCTTAAAATATGAAGTTTCATCTCCTGCTAGAATAATTTTATAGCTGCCTTTTTCTATTCCTTTTATAACAAATTCATATATGGAGTCTCATTTATGGCCTGATTTTCCTAATAAATTAAAATTGTCTATGATAAAAATCGGTTTATAGCCAAGCTTGTCCTTGATTAATGACTTTATTGAGGCTGATTTCATAGTCTCGCTCAAATAATACGCTTCAGTATAAAATAAGTGATAAAACGCAAAAAATGGAGCAAACCAAGACGGATGCAACGCTTGTCTTGCTAAATCTTTTATCTCTTCAATATTATCTTCTGAATTATTAATAGAAATATAATAAATTCCTTTATAATGATTTTTCATTCATTTGAGAAATAAAGTCTTACCTGTTAATTTTGGTGAAATTAACGTAGTCAATTTCCTATTGTCTTCTATAATTTTTTTGGAAAGATCATAATAAATTGGTCTTTCTTGATAACACTTGATTTCATTAATAAAGGTATTTTCTGATGTTGTAAGCCCATTGGAAAATCTCAAGGAATAATAGGAGTTGCTAAAGAACACATGAATTCATATATAAATTAAAAATGCACAAAAGCAGCTGCATAGTGTTGCATCAAGATCATTAAGAATCTCTCTAAAAAATAAGGGTAAGGAAATGAATGTAAAAAATAGAGCTACAGCAAAGGAGAGATCATAGGAGGAGTCTGACAAAGATCTGATAATCAATGATGCAAAAAAAGTAGAGATAATGAGGTGAACGAAGATTTTGGATATTAATGGCCTTTTATTTTTCATTTATGGGGCTAAAATAATAATTTTTATTATAATTATATGATAAGAGAGCTATTGAGTTATTATTTTAAAATAAATAATTGCTGCTAATAAGAAAATAAAACTCAAGTTAATTCATTTAATAAAATAAATTTAACTAATTTCTATTAAGTCTTTATTTTCTAAAAGAGTGAAATTGTAATTCTGGACTAAAAGGCTTGAAAATTCTTCAAAAGTCATTAAATTAAAATTCGCATTATCATTAAGTCCCATATGTCTCCCAGCGTATATTTTATGCAAATTTGTCTTAAAATCAATCAATTCACTTATTCCCATACTATCGTCCACAATTTTAAAAATATTTTCCAAAGCTGCTCTAGTCAGATATTTTTCAGCACGGCTTTTTCTGATAGGCTTTCCATATTTTATCAGCAAATACATCAGTTTTATTGTATTTTTCACACTAATTTTACTTAATTCATTTCCTATTCCATTAATAATAGCCTCAAAATCAATATCTGCTTTCTTAAACTCTTTCGCAATTTTTTCCATAATTTTTATAATAATTTCTTCAATTTCCTGTTCATGTAAAGAATTTTTTAATTTTTTGGCGAAATTAAAATATCTCTGATATTGGTCTATGCTTCCTTTAATATATTTATACACTTTTGAAACTGTTTTCATAGAGTCGTTTGGCATTATACAGTTATGATATGCAATAGATTCTGCTTCATTAAATTCTAAACTTTTATGTAGAGAATACACAGATAATTCATCATAAAGTTTTGAAAATGCCTCAATATTTGAAGACTCGTCACCAACCAAAATAATTTTATAGCAATCTTTTTCAACTCCTTTTATAATAAAATCTTTTATGGCTTCTCATTTTCACCCTGACTGTCCTAGTAAATTGAAATTGTCTATGATAAATATTGGTTTGTACCCAAGTTCAGCTTGTGCGAAATTTTTTATTAAATCTGAAGCTAGTACTTTGTCTAAATAATTTACTTCTTCATGAAAATAATGCCTAATTAAGAAAAATGGAAAAAATACAGTTATAGGCAAAACTTGCGATGAAAATTCTTCTCGCTCCAATTGATGTTTATTTTGATCAAAATCATTGATAGAAATATAATAAATTCCTTTATAATGATTTCTCATTCATTGGAAAAATATAGTTTTTCCTGTTGATTTTGGCCCAAAATATGTAACTAATGGCCTATTGTCTTCTATTATTTGTGCAGAGAGATCATAATAAATTGGTCTTTCTTGATAACATTTAATTTCATTGATAAAAGTATTTTCTCTGATTTTGAGTCCTTTTTTGAATCTTACGAGATTGTATGAATCAATAAGAACCATTGTAATTGAGAAATAAATCAAAATTGAAGCAAGAAAACATATAAAGCCTGAAGGTTCGCCTCTAATTTCTTTGAAGTGGTATAAGGAGATTACAGAAATAAAAAGAGATACAAAAAAGGAAAGATCGTAGGGGGATTCTGTTAGATACTGGATAATCCATGATAATGGAAATGTGAAGATTACCAGATGGGTGAAGACTTTGTATATCAACGGTCTAGTATCTTTCATTTATAGGAAAAATGGGGCTCATACAATATTAAATAATGATTTTTTGAAAAATTGCATAAAAAATTTATGCTCAAGAATGCAAATAAACAGTTTAAAGACGTGCTTATATCGAAATAAATGAAAATTATTCAAGTATCTACAATTGAATATTAAATTTGATTTATTAGCAATTAATTTATTTTTATTTGTTAATTAAAAGATATTCTAGACTAAACCTTCATTTTCAACCAGTGTAAAATTATTCTGTTTCAAAATGCTTGAAAACTCTTCAAAGCTTCTCAAATTGTAAACTTTATCATCATTAAGCCCCATATGCCTTCCTGCATATTTTTTATGCAAATTTGTTTTAAAATCAATAAATTCAGTAATTCCTATATCATCATCATAAATTCTAAAAATATTTACCAAAATTTCTTTATTCAAATAAGCTGCCACACTGCTCTTCTTTATAGGTTTTTCATACTTAATCATCCAATACATCAATTGTATCGCATTTTTCACATTATTTTTACTCAGTTGATTTTCTTTTCCATTAAAAATGCCTTCAAAATCAATATCAGCTTTCTTAAAATCTGATGAAAGTTTTTCCATTATTTTCAAAATAATTTCATTTATTTCATTATCTCTCAAAGAATTTTCTGCTTTTTTGGCAAAATTGAAATATCTTTGGTAATAATTTATATTGCCATTAAGATATTTATATACCTTTTCAGTCGTTTCATTTTTTTCATGAGGCATTATACAGCTATGATATGCTAATGCTTCCGCTTTAGTAAATTCCAGATTTGTATGCAGGGAAAATACATTTAATTCATCATAAATTTTTGAAAAAGGCTCAAAATTTGAAGTTTCGTCTCCAGATAAAATGACTCTGTAACTGTCTTTTTCAACTCCTTTTATAATGAAATCCTTAATTGCGTCCCATTTTTTCCCGGATTGGCCTAATAAATTGAAATTGTCAATAATAAAAATTGGTTTATATCCAAGCTCAGTTTTGGCATGTGAATGTATCGATTTTAGCAGTAATATTTCATCTAATTTTCTTCCTTCCTTCTCAACTGCATGATAAATTGCAAAAAAAGGCAAAAAATAAGTTAGAGGCAATGCTTGAAAGGCAAGTTCTGTGAGTTCTAAGTCGCTTTTTTCTTGGTCCATATTATGGATTCCCACATAGTAAATTCCTTTATAATGGTTTTTCATTCATTGAAGAAATACAGTTTTTCCTACTGATTTTGGCTCAAAAATTGTTACTAATGGTCTGTTGTCTAAAATTATTTGTTTTGCCAGCTTGTGATATATTGATTTTTCTTGGTAACAGTTGATTTCACTATAAAAGTTATCTTCTGGGACTGCTAGTCCTTTTGAAAATCTCATAAAATTGTGCGAATCTACAAGAAATTCGACGATTATATAAAAGAACAATGAAATTAAAGCCCAAAACACCATAATTTCACACTCATGCATTTTCTTGAAATAAAAAGGCAACGAAATGATAGCAAAAAAGAGTGCTGTAAAGAAGGAGATATCATAAGGACAACCCGCTAAAAATTGGATGATTCAGGATACAGGGAATGTAAAGATAACTAGGTGAGTAAAGAGCTGAAATATAAGTGGCCTATTATCTTTCATTTTTATTAGATTAAGGGGCTATGCAATAAGAAATATTTATCTAATAAAATTGAGAATTAAAATAAACTTAAAGCTTGAAAGCTTATATAATAAAACTCTGAATTAAATATATAAATTATAATTTTTATTTTATCATTTTAATATTTACTTATATATTAATGATGCGGCATGTTGAATTTTAATTTGAAAATAGATTCTGCATAATTAGATATAATTCAAAGTAAAGTATATATCAATTTAATTATAATATAGTGAATAATGACCAAAGAGATATTTTTTGGAGTTTTTCATATAAAAGTCGAGCTATTCGACTTAACTCAATTAAATCAAATTTTTATAATTTTGAGCACAAAATCATTATTTATAAAAATTCTTACTAATTTGATTTATAATTAACATTATATAATTATGAATAACTATTAATTCTTTGAATTTTAAGCAATATTTTGGTTATTAATAAATTAATTATTTTTAGCTTTAACAATAAAATATGTCAGATAGCAAAAGGTAATTTTCATTTAGTGGCCTAACTATCAAAATTACTCTTCTGGGCAGTGCTCAGTCTGGAAAATCTTGTCTTTTAAGCCGTTATTCTGATAATACCTTCATATATGACTATAACTCAACAATTGGAGTTGATTTTGTAATTTTTATCCAGAGATTTAAGCCATATAACTGATATAGTAAATCCATAAAAATAAACATTTGGGATACTGCAGGCCAAGAAAGATTTAGGACCATATCAACAGCTTATATGCTAGGAGCCCATGGTTTTGCAATTATTTTCGATCTGACAAGTAGGGAAAGCTTCAATGAAGTAGAAAGCTATGCAAATCAAATTCAAGCTTCAACTAATCAAAATAAATCAGTACTATTGATAGGAAATAAATCAGATTTAGAAAGAGATAGACAAATTTCATTCGATGAAGCCAAACAACTTTCAGATAGCTTAAATGCTAGCTATATTGAAACGTCTGCACTTACAGGCTATAACGTTGATGCTGCATTTAGGTTGTTGATAAATGAGATTATCTCAAACATTTAAGTAAAACCCGTTTTATTTTAATGAAAATAAATTCAGTTATAAATCTTTTTTTAAAAGCGGATTTTAACTTGAAAATTCCAATTTTATAATGCTCAAACCAATTTCTTAAAGGTAGTGATAGACACTTAATTGAAAATTAACTCTATCAATATCTTTAGTAAGGAAAGGTAAGCTTTGAATTATACAGAAATGAGAATAGTTTGCTGAATTTTGAATAAGGCAAATATATTATGCTATCAATTACGAGACTAATTAATACCAGTTCTTAGGTTTTGCTGAAAATTTTTAAATCAGAATTAAAATTTCAAAAGTGAGAAGATCTGATATGAAAATCTTTTCAAATGTGAATTTTCATAATCGATAAGAATTACTTTTTAATATTTTTAATTTTCTTTTCAATTTTTAGATTAGAATTGAAATCAACATTGAATATTGAAAAACGGTTTTAATTATTACAATGCAAGAGATAGACGAATATTATATTCAATATATCAAGCTGAAAGGATTTTGATATATTTTCTATGATATTTTTATCAGCTTATCTATATTTTAATATAATTTATTTTGCAAACAATAATTTAATGCTGAATTTATTTATATATATTATCCAGCTGCTTCTTCTAATAATTTTGACTCATAAATCTCAATATTTCGATTTTCCCTTATTATTATATGTCTATTGACAGCTCTCACTGATCTAATAATATTAGACAATAAAGATTGAATTTTTTCCACAATAGTTTTTGAATCGATATCTCATATATTGATAGCTCCTTTGTCATATCCTCCCACCATTAGTTTTTCATCAGGAGTAAAACAGCAAGAATAAATGACTTCTCCTGAATGTAGAGAAATTCTTTCATTATCCGCATTTCAAATATCAATAATACTCACCCCGTAGCGATATGACTGATAAGCCATTCTTGATCTTGAATGTAAAAATGTGCAGGATGCCAGAGATTGGCTATATCGTTCTATCGTTGCAAACTTATCTTGCTCTAAATCTCATATATACAGTTTATTTTGTAAATCATGAGAAAAATGATATCTTCCACAACCAGAAAAATGAGATATTAGCTTAGCTTTATGTTGGATTTGCACCTCCTTAACAATTTCAAATCCAGGAAAACTATATCATGTAAAGCAATTGTTTTGAAAAGAAATCAAATAATTTTCACAATTAGAAAACACAGTTTTATTTCCAGAAGAATAATTTGAAATTTTGTATGTTATACAGGAATCATGCTTTATGTCATAAATTTGAATAATTTCTTCTTTTTGAAATAATAAATAAGTTTCTGAAGGAGAAAAAGGATTTTCAAAATTAAAATTCTTACTGCTGAATTGTTTTATTTGTTTTGGAGAAAAATCATTAATTTCTCATAAAATTGATTTAAGACCAGAATATGTGAAAAGATATGTACCTTTAGAAGACACTTCAAAAAAATTAATTTTGATGTGCCGATTATAGTCATTTATCACTAATTCTGGTGAAAATTCAGAAATCTTGATGTTTTGGTTGTTTTCTGTTCACGAAATATATTTCCCTGACACTGAAAACATAGTTTTCACCATATCACCAAAAAATTGAGTAATATTTTGAGTTTCTATATTCATCACACATCCTGCTTCCAATGCTCCCCTCATAATCAAAAATTTCCCACAAGGAGAAAACGATAATTCTCCAATTTCGCATTCTGTTTTAATATTGGTTCAATCAAAAGTTTTTAAGTCTAATAATGATATTCCATAACCTTTACATATAGCGATTTTTTTTAAATCATATGAGATCGCATATCGGGATTTTGATGAGAAATTTCCTTTTATTGACTTAAAAAGAGTCCAAGAATACACTTGTATTATATTAATTGAGAACTCTTCAATAGTTATCAAATATTTGCTGCATGGAGAAAAGTAAAATTGTGGGCATTGATTGGTAAATCCAAGATACAGTCAATTTTGTTCTATATCTCAGCAAAAAATTTTTGAATTTGTGTGATCAAGAACTGCAAAATATTTTAAATCAGATGAAAATGTATATTTATAAGAGCTTTTATACACTGTTTTCAATTCCAAATAATTCATAAAGGTCATACTATCATCAGGAGGGATTATTGCTCTAGTATTTTGATTTTTTATGTTCATTTCCATCACTTTATCCTCAGCCATATAGTAAAAATACTCATCATTATCAGAAAAGCCAAGCTCTTCTCCTATTTTTATGGTAATTTTTGTGTCAAAATCAAATTTAGCACAACTTAGATCACAATTTTTAAAATTTACACCTATAATATGTGATTGTAAAAATTTGACTTCTTTTAGGTTACTGTTTTCAAAGCTTGTATTTATTAATAAACACTGTGATAAATTTGCCTTTGGGACGCGAATATTGCTTAAATCTAAGTTTTTGAAAGAAAAATCGCTTTTAGCTAGAATAGTTATGGCGTTGCTGCAGGCAAGATCAATTTCATTTGAGGACCTTGAAAGCAATATTAGGCTTAAAAGGCTTTCTTTGGTGTTTTGATCCAAAAAATTGTTCAATAAAAGGTAAATGTTTGGAAAATCGAATAATGCAAGCTTATTTATATAGGAAGCTTTGATCATGTCAATTGTTTTTCAACTATTTATATCATTTAGAACTTTTTGAGCTAGAAATTCGTCATAATATCTTTGAGGTTTTGAATTTAGCTTTTTACTAATATCAGATGACCTCAAGAGCATATTTAATATAATGTGATAATAAATATGTTTTAGAAAAATAGATTCTCATACTATATAAGAAGAAATAAGATAGAAAAAACTTATATAAATAGGTAAAAGATTATCTGTTTTCGTGAAATGAGAAAATTTAAGATTTTGCTCATTATTTGCTTTATTTAATAATTTATGACAAAAATCAAAGAAAAAAACAGTGCATAAATTTAAAGGTATTTATGTTGACTTTAAGTATATATCTGTTATACCTTATCAAGAGTACGCTAAAATTGAAATGTCAAAATTTAATAAATGAAAAAAGAGATTGAAAAATCAATTACTGTCATAGGAGAATATAAATCTGGAAAAGCAAGCATCATCACCCGGTTCTGCGATGGCAAGATTTATAATGCACGTTCTGAATTTTTTGAAGGAGGCTTCGTATAAATTATATAGAAAAGCAAAACCATCATTCATCGCCGCCAAAGAATAAAGTTTATGCTATGAAAGGTCCCTGTAAAGCCTGCTTATAGAAATATGTACGAAAACTACTACACAGGAGGGACAAATGGATTTCTTGTTGTTTTTGATTTGACAAATCGAGAGTCATTTGAGTACGTTTCGTTTTGGGTTGGTGAAATCCAAAACCATGGAAATACAGAGAAGCCGATATATGTAATTGGAAATAAATCAGATTTGAAAAATAAGAGGCAAGTTCTATATGAAGAAGCCAAATTATTAGCAGATAAATTGAATGTACCTTATATCGAGGTTTCAGCATGGAATAATCAAAATCTTGAGACTTTGTTCAATTTGATTGCAAGAGAGATGATTTATAAGAAGGATAATTAGATAATGAAAATTCAATAAATATGAAATAATAAATTTGCAAGTTTTCCTACTAAAAATATCAGTATATATAGATTATTTATCAGGAAATTTAAAATTGATTTTTCTTATTTTTTTGTTTATTTATGGAAAAATATTATTATCTATTAAAATAACTTTATCTCATTATTTGAAGACAGTTTATAATTAAATCATTGTCCGAAATAAATTTAATAATTAGAAATGATGAGCATGTTTATTAGCTTAATAACTGATTCAAATTGTAAATTTCAACACTATCTCCTGCATTGATTATAATGTGCCCATTAATAACTTCGACTGAGATAATATTTCTGTGAATCAAAGACTGGAACCGCTTAACACTATTTGTTTGAATATCTGCTATCTCAAAAATCCCATTCGCATATCCTACCACAAGTAATGTTGCATTATTGTTTGCAAAACAGCAACTATAAAGAGTAAAACTTACTATCTCAAAATTCATGATTTCTTCAGTCTTGATATTTAAAACATCAATATAATTGATCTTTTCTCTTAAGAAAAAAAGTGCAATTTTTGATAAATAAGGTGTAAGTGCATATATTGAAGATCTTTGATGCGTTTGAATTTGTTTCATGTATTCACCTTTTTCTAAATCTCATATATAAAGAATATTCTGATAGCTATACCAAAAATCATATTTTCCACACTCAGAAAATTTAAGGTGAATCATATTTTGTTGATTGAAATTTATCTTCCGAACCATATTCAAATCAGGAATTCTGAAATATTCATAAGCTGAGTCGTCTAAACAGATTAAATAATTTTCAGAATAAGAAAAAGTATATTTAGCATCCCATCATTGCTTTATAATTATATTTTTAAGCCAAAAATCACTCTTAATATTGTATATTTGCAATGTGGTATATCTCTTTCTAACCAAATAAGTTTCATGAGGAGAAAAGACATAGTTCTCATAGGCATTATAAGATGCAAATTGTTTTATTTGTTTTGGGTTAAAATTATTCAAGTTTCATAAGATAGATTTTTCAATATTTGAAGTAAGTAGATATGATCCTTTTGAGGATGCTTTAGATTTATAAATCTGAAGATGCCTAAAATTATCTTTGTAGATGAATTTTGGAGAAAATTCATAGATTTTTATATTTCCATCAGATTGACTCCAAGAAATTAACTTTCCCGAAGCTGAAAATATTACTGATTGTATTAAACTGTCAAGTCCAGCAAAAAATTGACGAATATTTTGAGATTTTATATCAATGATAAGACCCTCATTTGCTTTCATTCCAATTGCTAAAAAGTTTCCACATGGAGAAAATGATAGACATGAAAATTTTTTGGATAATGAATAAATTTTTGTTTTGGCTAATGTTATAGTGTCTATCAAATATATTAAGTTGCCATCAAAGAAAGCAATTTTTTGGCCACAATAAGATATAGTAAAAATATTTTTAACAGGAAACTTTTCTCATATTTTCCTATAAAGAGTCCATTTTTCAGTTTCAATTATAGAAATAGATTTTGCCTTTATTATTGCTAAGTATTTATTCGAAGGAGAGAAAATCAATTTTGAACCTTTATAAGTAGATGCCTTTGTTGCTCCAAGAGTTTGTCTCCCTTTCTCTATATCTCAGGTAAGAATAGTGGAATTTGAATTAAGTGCTGCAATATATCTAAAATTTGATGAAATTACCAATCTATGCGTATTAATTTCATATATAAGGCTTTTATCATAATTATCCCAAAGTTTTATATACTGTCCATGCATTGTTGCAGAAGATGATTTAAAATTAGCACTATGGATTTGAGCTATATTTATTGTAAGAAAATCGTTAAGGTCAAACATTTTGCTGATTTTTTCAGCTTTTAAATCCATCTCAATAACATTTTCATCGTTTTTATAGTAAAGATATTTATCATCAGGAGAAAAGCCAAGTCCTTTTCCACTTTTTGAATTAAATTTAATAAAAAATCCAAAATTTGCACCACTTAGATCACATTTTTTAAAATTCACATTCTGGAATTGCGATTGCAAAAAATTAACTTCTTTCAGATAGCTATTTTCAAAATTTATATCCACAAATAAACATTGGGATAGATTAGCTTTTGGAATACGAATCTGGCTGAAATCGATGTCTTTAAATATAAAATTGCTATTAGCAAGTATAGTTGCAGCATTACTGCATGCTAAATCGATTTCTTTTGATGATCTTGAGAGTAAAATCAATTTTATGAGGTCTTTTGTGTTGCTTTCACAAATGAATTTATTAAATAATGGCAATATATCTGAAAATTCATTTAGCTCAAGCTTGTTTAAATAAGAGTTTTTGATTAAATCAATAGTTTTTCAACTATTTACGTCTTTTAGAATTTTTTGTGCCAAATATTCTTTATAAACTTCTTCTGGGCGATTCAGTAATTTATTGATGTTAATCATTATATAAACTAAAATATGACTTTGAAGGTATAAGTACATTCAGAACCAAAGTAATTTTGGGCTATGCCTGCATCATTGATTATATAGTATTGAATTTGATAAGAATAATAATTTAGTTATTTAACGGTTTAAATAAATTTAATTGAGAACTATCTAAAATTCATTTAACTTAAACTTTGAATAATAGTTTCAATCAAAGGAAGCCAAATTGTAAATTTCAACATTATCTTTTCCATGAATTATAATGCAATCATTGACACCTTCAACTGATTTGATATCTCCAGCGATCAAAGACCGGATGTGTTGTTTACTCCTTTCGGTTTCGAAATTTCATAGTGAAAAAATTCCATTTTCATGCCCGACAATAAGCAATTTTTCATCAGGCTTTACAAAGCAGAGGCTAAATACAGTTCCGTTTTCAATCCTAAGATAGGTTTTTTGTCCGTTATATATATTCAAAATTTCAATATAACTACTTTTCTTTATTTTTGGATTATAAAATGCAATTTGTGATATAAAAGGTGCAAATACATGTATGATGTAATACATCTGAGATTTTCTCATGCATTCACCTTTTTCTAAATCTCATATATACAGAGTAAGATTATCATTATACCAGAAATCATATTTTCCGCACTCAGAAAACTTAAGATGATTTATTCTTAGCTGTTTGGTGTTAATTTTTCTTACTAAATTCATATCAGGAATTCTAAAATACTGATATAAAGTTCCATGCAAGCAAATTAAATAGTTTTCACAATGAGAAAATGAATATGCAGTATCCCACCATAAGCGTGGGTATAAAGCCCTAAGCCAAAATTCACGTTTAATATCATATATTTGAACTATATCATAATTTTTTCTAACCAAATAAGTGTCATAAGGAGAAAAAACATAGTCATCATAAAAACTATATTGCATAAATTGCTTTATTTGCTTTGGATTAAAATTTCTCAATTCTCATAAAATGGATTTTTCCACACTTGAAGTAATTAGGTATGTGCCTTTTGGAGATACTTTAGCTGCGCTTATTTGAAGATGCCTTTTATTATCATTGTAATAATATTTTGGAGAAAATTCATAAATTTTGATATTTCCATTGGAGTTGCTTCACGAAATATATTTTCCTGAAATTGAAAAAATTACTGATTTCATATAGCCTTCAAACCCAGCAAAAACTTGTGATATTCTTTGAGATTTTATTTCTATGACAAAACCCTCCTTTTCTCTTGATCCAAACGCTAAAAATTTCCCACAAGGAGAAAATGATAGGCATGATAATTTTTTTAATTTAAAATATATTTTGGTTTTGGCAGAAGTTATAGCATCTACCAAATATATTCATCCTTTATAATAGAAAGCAAATTTTTGGCCGCAATAAGAGATAGCAAAACACTTTTTAAGAGGAAATTTTCCATAAGCTTCTCTGCACAGTGTTCACGTTTGAGTTTCAATAACAGAAACTGAATGTATTCTTATTATTGCTAAATATTTATCAGATGGTGAAAAAATCAATTTAGAGCCTCTATACATAAAGGAGTTGGTAGATCCAAGAATTTGCTTATTTTTTTCTAAATCTCAGCTAAGAACAGATAATTTTGCATCAAGAGCAGCAATATATTTTCAATTAGACGAAATTACCAATCGAGATATATTCATTTCATATATAAATATTTTTTCATAATTATTCCAAAGCCTTATATACTGTCCATGAACTGTTGCTGAGCATGGTATAAATTGAGAGCTATAAATATTGACAATATTTTCAGTAATAAAATCGATTAAGCTGATCTCATTTGTAATTTTTTGCATTTTTAAGTCTATCTCTATCAATTTTTCTTTATTTCCATAGTAAAAGTATTTATCATCAGGAGAAAAACTGAGACATTTTCCATTTTTTGAATTAAATCTCATAAAACATCCAAAATTTGCACTGCTTAGATCACAATTTTTAAAATTCACATTTTGAAATTGCGACTGTAAAAAATTGACTTCTTTTAGATTACTGTTTTCGAAATTTATATTTACGAATAAGCGCTGGGATAATCATGCTTTTGGAATACGAATTTCACTGAAATCGAGATCTTTAAATATAAAATCGCTTTTTGCAAGTATAGTTGCAGCATTGCTACATGCTAAATCAATTTCTTTTGATGATCTTGAGAGTAATATCAAATTTATGAGGTCATTTTTACTACTTTCATCAATAAATTTATTAAACCAAGGCAATATATCTGAAAATTCATAAATTTCAAGCTTGTTTAAATAAGAGTTTTTGATTAAGTCAATAGTTTTCCAATTTTGTATGTCTTTCAGTACTTTTTGAGCTAAATATTCGTTTAAAGCTTTTTCTGAGCAATTTGGTAGTTGATTGATTTTAATCATATAAATGAATAATTAATATTATAATTTCTAAAGCTATGAAAAGCATAAATAAGATTAATCAGCAGTAAATCGAATAGAAAAATATAGCACATGTGAAAATCTTTATATATTATTTGAGTGGCGAAATAAATATATTTTGATAAATATTAAAATTCATTAAACTACTTCGAATTTTTAACTATGATTTATATGTTTGAACTTAATATTTCAGTAAATAATTTATTAGTTGCATTTAAATAATTTTTATAATTATTTAAATTTTTTATTTTAGTTAGATAAAAGCTTTGCAATAATTATCTTTAAAATATTTTTAATTCAAAGCATTTTAATAAATATTAAAATTTTCATTAAGTTATTTATTAATTTTGTATATAAAACTATTTATGTGCTATTTGCAATAATTAAAATTGATATCATTAATTTTATAGCTATTTTTCCCTATTTTCTGATTCGTTAATATTTATGTCTTAAACATCAAAATGGCTTTCAAAGTTGGTCATCTTAAAAATTAAAAGCTGTTTCATTTTCGCAATTTAAGAATTTGCAAAATTCCTATCAAATTTTCAGTCCCTAATCGCTTGAAAACTCTTAAAAATTATCATCTCGATTAATAATTTTAAATTAAAACCAACAATAGTCTGTAATCAATAATTATCTTATAATATATTTATTCTCCTGCCATAAATTTCTCTCGAGCATAAGCTTTTCTTTTCTCTTAATCAATAGTTAATTTTATAAATGCAATTTTAATTTTTGATTTCTTGCTGAAATTGCTAAACAAATTATAAAAATCACTATTAATTCATTATTTATTATCAAGAATCTCAAATTCAAACTCATTATAAATAAAAATCGTAAAATTCTTTGCTTTCATAATTAATCTTTATGCATATTTTTATATATATCGCTATGATAAAATTTTAACTAAATTCAATGGTTTATAAAAATATGCTCATAATAACTCTGATTATTGAGACTTTGTGTATCGCTTCATACAGCATCGAAATTTCAGGCATTTCTACCGATCCTTCTATTCCAAATCAAGGCTACTTAACTGGCTCAGTATCTGGTGGCACAACTTTATATATTCAAGGCACTTTTGATCCAGATGACCCATCCTCAAGCCTAATCTACATTGACGGCCAAAACTGCACCATCATAGAATACTACTCCTCAGAAAGCTACCTACAATGCATAACCCCTCCCTCTTTTCACCCAAATGGTGCAACAGTCCCAATCACTGCTTTTTATTATGGGTCTGAAATTCAAATAGATCAAGGTGTCAGCATGAAATTCACTTATACCATGTATAGCACACCTATAGTTTTTTATATGAATCCAGTTGAGGCTGCTCCAGGAGACGAAGTAAGCTTTGTGGGGAGATGGATGACGACTTCTTGGACTCAATTCGAAAATGCCAAAACAGACACTCAAAATATGATTATGTACTTATTGGATTCTAGTCAGACTTTTGGGTCTTGGGATGTCATGAACTTAACAGCAGTGCTTGGAGACAATGACCAAGGAGATAAAAACACTACTATTACGCTTAATGGGCCTTATGGGTATGGAGAAAATCTTTGGTCTGGATTTCAGTATGACATTTTGCAAGGTGATTTATATAATTTCAGGACACTTGCAAGAGTAGATAAAATTTCTGCGAGCAGCGGAAGTGTGGCTGGTGGACAAGTTTTGACCCTTGAAGGAGAAGGATTCCCATTGATATCTAATTGGGTAAGAGTTGAGATTGATGGAAATGTGTGTGATATAACAAGCATGGAGTATACAATTATTGTGTGTACCACATCGGCTGATGTGAATAGCACAAACTCATCAATCCATGAAGGCAGTGCAGGGCTAATTAGAGAGGTATGGAGTAATCAATCAAATATGTCTTTGGATTTTGATGATTTAGAAAGCATAGCTCCTAACTTTACATTTAATATAGCAACTGCACAGATCCCAAGAGATGAAGACACTTACATAAGAGACAAAATATATGGACTTTTCAAAGCACCAGTTACTGGGAATTATAGCTTTTTTGTGTCATCTGATGACTACTGCGAAATTTTCTTAGGAACCAATGAAAATTCTACAACAAAGTCCTCAGTCCTTAAGTACCAAAGCTATACCCCTTTAAGAGACCAATTCAGTGCATCTACCCCAAGCAAAAATATTGAACTAGAAGCAGGCAAAAATTATTACATTGAAATCAGACATATACAAGGAACCGGATCAAGCCATATGGATATTGGTGTCAAAATCTCAAATTCCAGTCTTCCAAATACTATGCCGTATGTCCAAAATTTGCAGATTTTGCCAGATGAATTAGTGTATGAGATACAAACTCTTTTGATCTTTGGGACTAATTCAGGACCTACTGGTGGAAAGCTTAAGCTTGTTTATGGAACTCAAGTAAGAGATCCAATCAATTGGAATTCAGAGGCCGGGATGTGGAAATGTGCTGATATTCTTAATCAGACTTCTTATTTAGGTTTAGCAGGCTCTCTTTCATGTGAAGGATTTTGGGTAAACAATAACACTTTGGCTTACAATATTACGTTTAATTATTTGGTCTCTGATAAGAGATACAAATTTTCAGCAGATACTACTCTTTTTCAGCCTACAAATATGATTTCTATTTCTAATACGAAATATCCAGGAACTACAACCGTCAAAGGACAATTCAAACTTAGCTTCAGAAATGCAACTTCTCAGTGGCTTGACATCAGTACTTCTATTTCCAACCTACAATTCAACATAAACCAGCAGGTCAACTCATTTGAGAACAATTTAATCATATATGGCTCATCTACTGGCTACCCTTTCAAAATCCTTCTTGCTCTTCCTTATTTCATGTTTGATAGTGACCATTTTGATATCATTTCTATTTCAGATACCAATTTCACAGGAGGCTGTATTGAAGGATCCTCTGATCCTCCCAGTATTACAATTAATACAAATCCTGTCTATTTGCCTATTGATGGTGCATATTGGCCTGTTATCCCTTCAGACTTCTTGAGAAAAATCGAGTCTTCTTCCCAGCTTCGGGTGTGGATAAATAATACCTTGTCAATGTGCAGAGGAGACTGCAGCTATGAATACCTCTCATACCCATCATTTGCCAAAATAACTAGTTTTGCTCAAACCTTGAGCACACTTACTATTACAGGCGAAAATTTTCCAATAGATATAAGCGTTCTTTCAGTGTCTTTAGGATATGCTGAATGTACAGACATTTCTGCGACGATTTCTCAAATAACTTGTACTGTTCAACAAGGGGTTTATGGAAGATACCAGCCAATTGTAAATATAGCTGGACAAGGAATTATTCCTATTGATTCATCATTTGCTGATACGATAAGTTTTTCTCTTTCAGTGGATTCTGTTTCTCCTGCAGATGGAAGCATTATGGGAGGAATCACAATTACTATTTTTGGAAATGGGTTTTATGATTCTTTGGATAACCCAAATTATAAGCAAGCTGTATATTTAGAAGGATCTCCTTGCGAGGTAATAAGTACGTCGACTACTAAAATTCAATGTATTACGAGAGCACAAACAGGTACAGGAACTGATTTAGTAGTATCTGTGAATGGATATAATGCTACTTTAGCTTGCAGTCATTACAGCTTGAGCAGTACTCCTATGGTCACAAAAGTTACTCCAGAATATGCAAGCACGACTTTTCAGACAGATATTGTTATACAAGGCAGCTTGTTTTCAGATAACCCTGATGATATTTCAGTAACAATTGGAAGCCAAATGTGTTTTGTAAAAAGCTCAAATGCAACTGAAATTCATTGCAGTGTATTGGGAGGACCAGGTGGGGTGTTTCCTATGACAATATTTGTAGCTCAGTACGGAAATGCTCAATTCCAAGATCCACTAAGCAATAACTATGAATTTAAATTTGATATTCTTTCAATCAGCCCTACCACAGGCTCCATAAACGGTGGCACCGAAATCACTATTACAGGCCATGGTTTTTCAAACAGACCAAGTACCCTGCTTGCCTTCATAGGAGACGAATACCACTCCTGCACTATTACAAATGTCACCTCTGAAACAATAACTTGTACATCATCTGCTTATACATCTGATCTTACAAAAGATTTTGCTTGCCGAATCTTTGTGGTTGGAAGAGTTCAAATAGAAACTACTTGTAAAGGATCCTGCACTTTTGCATGGTCAGATACAGCGACTCCAGTAATTTCTTCAATTTCTCCAAATATTGGCGTTTCAGGTGATACTATAACAGTTTCTGGACAAAATTTTGGCTCAGATCCAAATAGTGTTCATTTTTCATTTGGAGATGCAGAAGCAAGTATTATTTCTTGTACGGATACAGAAATAACTGCTATAATCCCAAGCGCCAAAAGTGTTCACCCATCTCTAACACTTTTAATAGATGGCAAAGGACTTGGCACTCTTTCAGGAATCACTTTTACCAATAATATCGCAGTGACTGATGTGAATCCAAAAATAATTTCCCAAGGCGGAGACGATATAATTATAACAGGCTCTGGTTTTGATACAGGCATGGCTTTTAAATTTGGCTCAATTTCTTGTGCAGTTTCTCAAATAACAAACACTCAAGTGTTTTGCAAAGCAGGTAGTTATATTTCCAGCAGTTCTCCTCAGTCTTTAGCTATCACCGGAACTGGTTCATTTTCATGCTCTGATACTTCTATTTGCTCCATTACCTATTCATCTTCTTTTACCCCAATTCTTGGAACATCCACTTCTGGATTTTTAACAATTCCATTTACAGCTCCAAGCGGAGGTGGAGCTGTTGATGAAACCACTGTAAAAGTTTGGCTTGGAACTAGTCCTTGTGCAATTAAAAATGTCAACAATACTCAGATTACTTGTACGCCAAACGTGGCTGCAGGAAGCTATACAGTTATATTACATGTGGATGGGTATGGATATTCTACAGGAAATTTGAATACTAAAATAACACTTGCTATCACTTATGTGGATGCATTGCCTTCTTCTTATGCAGGTGGCCAAAACGTGACTTTGGCGGGTACTGGGCTAAGCGAAAATTTAGGGGTTTATATATGTGGATTCCAATGTACAGTTGAGACTGCGACTGGGGATTCTTTGACTTGTGTGACTCCTCAATTAATAACGGCTTATTCACAAGGAAAATTCAATTTAGCAGATTCTCCCACACAATTGACGAATTTTACTATCATTTCGAGTGCTTCAAGTGGACAGGCTGCATTTGATGGAAATCCAAGCACTTCTTATAGAGATACAAAAAATACTTTTGCATATGTAGGAGTTGATGCAGGAGAAGGCCGCTATATACAGCTTACCCAAATAACTCTTATAGGAGGAGGATCGGATAATTACTATTATAAGAACTTAATAGGTACTGTTATCCAAGGCTCCCAAGACAATACTACATGGTATAATCTATATAACTATACAGTAGTAACTGACTATACCAATGACTGAAATGTGCCTCAAAACACTCAGCCTTCTGATAACTATACAGTTTACACCTACAGGTATTATCGTCTCTATAAAGAATTTGCAGGAAATGACTACTATATCAATGAAGTTTATATATATGGCTATATTGGGCTTACAGAAACTTCTCAAGATATAAATTGCGATTTAACTACTACTTATATTTCTTCCTCTGGAAGAATGCTGCAATCTTCTATAGTATCCTGACCATCCGCAGTCACCTACCAAGCTTCAATTACTCCTTATATTACTGATTTTTCTCCAAAATTCGGAACCAGTCTCGGAGGAGACACTATCACTTTTTATGGTATGAATTTTGGCGACCAAATTTCTTCTATAGAAATCTTAATTGACGAGGTTTCTTGCCAAGTAACATATATAGATAACACCCAAATTTCTTGTATCACTTCTCCAAGACCAAATTATGTCCCATCTTCTTTATCAATTACTATTTCAGGGATTGGCTCAGTAATTACTCATGGGATGACTTTTCTTTATGCAGAAAGATGGAGCGATCATAAGACTTGGGGTGGAGAAGTCCCTCCATTTGAAGGGGAAACTGTCTGGATTCCACAAGGACAAAATATTTTACTAGATGTAGCCACACCTCATCTTGGGCTAATTTTGGTAGAAGGAAGCTTAATAATAGAAGATATTGCAGGAATAAGCATAGATGCAGACTATATTTTTGTCCATGGAGGATTATTACAAATAGGCACAGAAGCAGAGCCATTTCAAAATGATTTCACTATAACTATTCATGGAGATAGAAATTCTGCATTATTGCCATTTTATGGAAGCCAATTTATAGCAGTAAGAACAGGCGTTTTAGATATCCATGGAGTGCCAAGAAACCCTACTTGGACTGTAATAAATTCCACGATTCTCCCAGGAGATTATTCTTTTACTGTAGCAGAATCAGTTGATTGGAAAGTTGGAGAAGAAATAGTGATCGCTTCTACATCTTTTGACCATAATGAAGCTGAAATGATGACTATTGAAAGTGTAAATGGCTATAAAATTACTGTCACCTCTCCTTTTTCTTATAAACATTATGGAGAAATAGAAATATATGGAAACGATACCATGGATATGAGAGCAGAAGTAGGACTTTTGACGAGAAATATAAAAATCCAAGGAGGTCCTGAAGGGATTTCTCAAGAATGTGGTGTCCATCTTATGCTTTTTGCACCCAGCGATGATTCGTGTATAGGTAGAATTGAATACGCTGAGTTTTATCATGCAGGACAGGCTTATAGACTGGGAAGATATCCAATTCATTTCCATATGATTGGAAAGGTAAGTCTTTCTTATATAAGAGGAAACTCAGTTCACCATACTTTCAATAGAGCGATTACTACCCATGGTGTTCATTATCAAACGCTTGAAAACAATGTTGCGTATAGAAATAAAGGACATGCTTATTTTATAGAAGATGGTATTGAGACTATGAATAAATTCCACCACAATTTAGGAATAGGGACTATTGCTTCTTTTTCTCTGCTGAATACTGACCAAATTCCAGCCACTTTTTGGATAACTAACCCTAATAACATTTTTTGGGAAAACCATGCAGCAGGATCAGATAATTTCGGATACTGAATATCACCCCCTACAAATCCAGGCGGTCCTTCAGCGACTACTCTTGTATGTCCTCCTTATCTTCCTCTAGGAGAATTCACCGACAATACCGCACACTCTAATGGACAATATGGTTTCAGAATTTGGGAAGGACATATCCCACTTGCAGATCCTTGTTCTCCAGGGCGAGATTTATCATTATTAGACCCATTTTCTATAAATACAGCAGTTACCGCAAATTATATTAGATATACAGGCTGGAAAAATCAAGAAGATGGCGCAATTGCAGAAGACGTAGGAGATGTAAGGTTTATTGACTTCAAAATTGCAGATCACCATAAAAATGGTATTGAAATTTCTTATTCAGAATTTTCTGAGCCTTATAAGACAGCAAGAATTTCTGGGGCACTTATTATAGGAAAATCTAATAATACAGAAAATGATGTGGCAGGAGCTATTGGGCTTACGACACCTCAGACAGATGGACTTTTGGTAGAAAATATAAGGTTTTATAATTTTGATGATGAGATGTATCCAATTGGAGATGAGTCACATTCAGAAAATAGCGAAGTAAGAGATTGGGGTGGAAGAATGCATATGCTTTCTGGGTTGACATTTGTGAATTCGCATAAGAGAATTTCTTGGAATATTCCGTATAGAGGTATTTTTAAGATTCTTGATGAAAGTTATAGCGGAGTTGCAAATTCTTATGTAGCTGCGTATTGGCCACATCTAATTACTCCTGAATGTGTGCATGAGCCTGATTTATATAACGCGATTGTGTGTCAGCCGAATGTGACTGTTAAAAGAGTGCTTTTTTATAATCAAAATCCATTTGGGATATTTGGGTTCCAAAATTTAAATATCAGAAGAACCTCAGGAAACCAAATTCCTGAAGAAACAATTGAAATTTCTGTCAATGGGACATCAATTAATGAAACTCAACCTTTATGATCATCATTACCAATGACAAAAACATGTCAGAAGAAAGATCCAAGCGAAGCATGGGGTATCCCAGTAGTAACTGGCTATAACTATACTCTTTTTTGGGGAAGAGGATTTCCACTTGATTGGACAGGTATGAGCATCCGAACTGAACAATTTGATAATGACAATCAATGGGTAATTCTTGATATGAATTTCACTGATCACAGAGAAATGTTTAATGTAACTCGGGGAACGCTTCCAGCTTCTGTAAACAAAACGGTTCCTGACTTTTCTGATCCGACTCAAATGAAAACTGTTAAGGAATTTTCTCCAGCTACTGACACTTCAGGAACTTTCTGGTGGGACAATACTACTGATGTAAGAAGATTCCAAATAATGTTCAATGGAGTAAATGATCATTTATACCAATACGGACCTTTTAATTTGCTTGCTTATAGGTGTTTCGGAGATCATTGCAGCGATTTAAGTGTGACAGATAATAATTTTCAGAATTTAACACTTGTTTATTGGAGTGATCCAACAATTTGGCCTAATGGAAAGCTGCCAATTGCTGGGGAAAGTGTATATGTGCTTGATACTTGGCATTTGATGCTGGATATAGAAACCCCTGTGCTGCAGTATGTAGAAATAAATGGGATTTTGGAATTTGATAGAACAATAAATGCGACTTTGCATTCTAATTGAATTTTTGTGAGAGGCGGAAAACTTGTAAGTGGAAGTGAAGAATACCCAATCCCTCCAAATATTTTCCATACAATTACTCTTCATGGAAATCCTAATTCGCCAGAATTTGCATTTTCAAATGATATAGAAGGAGGAAATAAGGTGTTAGCAGTCACAGGAACTGTAGAAATGCATGGATTTCCTAAAATGGCTTGGACTTTATTGTCAGAAAATGCATATCCAAAGGAGATATGGCTATATTTGTCGATAATGTGGATTGGAGTATGGGTGATGAAATTGTGATAGCTCCTTCTGGATTTGATGACAATGAAGCAGAAACCTTTATAATTCAAGACATAATAGGTGCTTTGCCTCAATATAATATTCCTCCTATGAATTCTTCAAGAATGCTTATAGATTTTTCAGTTGATAAAGACTGGATAAAGGCAAACAATCTAAGAAACGCTGGCAAAAATCCAAGCAACACTGACCAAAGCTTCTCCCAAGAATCAGTCTCAGGTAATTCTACAGGCATCTCCAAAATTCTTCTCAATAAACCTCTACAATTTTACCATTCCGGCGTCCAAATGCAAATCCAAGGACAAATAGTTGACACTCGAACAGAAGTAGGTGTCCTCAATCGTAATGTAAAAATCCAAGGTGATGGCTATGTTGGATGGGGCTGCACTTCGGTAGTCAGTGATTTCTATGATGTTTTAACTTCAAATAATATTCCTGTATGAAGATATGGCTCTGTCAATTTGACGAATGTAGAATTTTTCCAATGTGCCCAAGAAGATACATTTAAAGCTGCACTCAGGTTTGGACTAGGTGGAAAAATCCCTTCACGAGTACACAACTCAGTTGTACGTGAATCTTATTCATTTGCAGCTAGCATGATTCAGACTAGTAACATAGAATTTTCTAACAACTTGATTTATAAAACTTTATGGAAAGGAATCGTAGGCTCAGAAATTCAAAATATTTCCTATACAGACAATTTAGTAATCGGTACAATGAATAGAGGATTTTTGAGCAACAGTCTTGATGTCCCATCTTGTTTCTTTATATGTGCAGATCTTCCTACCTGTACAAACATCACTACAATCAGAAATAGAGGTGTTGGATGTGGATTAGCTTCATTTATTCTAGGCGGACAAGATTGCAATAGTAATAAAGTCACCAATTATGTGTCTGATAATATAGCCCACTCTTCATCAATTGGGTATATTTTAAGTGGACAACAAGGAGTCACCTGTGTAAGTGCAGAAAATCTGAAAGCATGGTTTTGTGAACAAGGAATAGGATCACAAGGGGGAAATGTAAACTCTTATAAGCTTTCTGGGCTAGTTCTTGTAGAAAATCAGATGGGAATAGCCTTAAGAGGAACATATGTGGATGATTTTGATTACCATATAAGCTATATTTCAAATAGTTTATTTGTAGGAAGAACTCAACAGAGCTATTGTGATGGCAGCAATTGTACAATTTCAGACTGTATTGAGAGAAAAGGGGTTGTAACTGGTGTATTTGATGGAAAAATAGAACCTATTGATTATTCAAGTAAAATTATGACACCTATTTATGGAGCCTTGGCAATGGAATGCGGGTATGGCCATTGGGAATTCTCCAAAAACACCTTTATAAATTTCGTGAAATCTGTATGTGGAAGAGATTTTGCTATAGCAGGTAACGATTTAGTACCAAATTTATCATGGCCTTCCCTCATATCAAAAACGTCATTTATTAATGTAGATTTTTCCTCAATTTCCTGGATGCCTCAACCAGATGTCAGTCTTATAGGAGTCGGCTTCTGTGGTAATTGGGTATGTACAGGCGAAAACAATATCCTTATCCAAGATACCGATGGCTCTATTACAGGCAGTTCTCTTGGAGGTGCAATAATCCCATATGTTCCTGGAATCGCCAATCTCAATATATGTCAAGCAACTCAAGGAAATTCTTTTATATGTCCATACAATACAGGCGATTTTTACGAATTTGTAATAATAGAGTCAATGGATGTTGATAAGTGAAATAGGACGTTTTCTCCTTTGAATATTACTTCTTTTGATATAGGAAATGGCAATTCTTTTCAGAGTTTTGGCGAAGGAGGGTTCAGAAATGACTTGAATGAGTATGAAGATATGACATGGGTAGGTTTTTATAGAGATAATTTACATTTAAGCAGATTTGGGTCAATTATATATACAGGACAGTATTATAACTTGACTATGACTGGAACACCGCCAGGGAAAATTACTGTGGTGACTGAGGGAAGTTTAGATTTTTCGAAAGGATTTGTGATGACTTTGAGATATGATTCTCCACAAATTATTGATGTATATGTAAATGGGACGAAAATGACAGCATTGCAGTATGATGGTGTAAATACAGCTGTGTGCCAGTTGTCAGATCCAGCAGGGACAAATAGATGGTTTCATGAAAATGCGACTATTCAGTGGGTTCAAAGAGGAAATGTTAATATAACTTTGGTTCAGACCAGCTCAGTGCAGCTAACAATGGAATTAGACATGACCTTAACAGAATTTTACAGCAATACAACTCGTGCTACTTTTATTGACAGACTTGCCTCAGTTTTAAACATCCCTTCATACAGAATCAGAATTGCAAGTGTCCAACAAGGATCTGTTATTCTTAACATGATGATTGCGCCAGATGAAAATTTAGAAGAAAAAACAAATAGTTCTGGGAGTTCTTTAGCTGATGAAGAGTTGCAAAGCATAAACACCTTAATATTACAACTTTCTGCTAATAGTGCTGTGCTTTCGCAGTCTCTTGGAGTTACTGTTATGGCAGTTAACTCAAAAGCAGCAATAGTTTCTCCGTCACAAACAGATACAAGATCTGGAAGTGGAAGCACAAACAATGGTGGAGGAAATACTAATAGTGGAGGGAATACTAATAATGGAGGAAATAATAATGGAGGAAATAATGGAGAAGGAAATTATAATCCTGGAGGAAATATTGTTTTTGAAGGACACTTCAATGAAGCGGTAAGCGACTGGGTGATTGGAATTTTGGTTGGGTTAATTTTATTGGTGATGGCAATTGGCTCAATTCTTGCTTATACGATCAGCAGAAGAAAGAGATTTTCTCTAGAAGAGCCAATTTCTATCAAGATTCGTCCTATTTTGGAAGAAGTAGATGAGAACAATGCGATATCTTTTGAGTCACCTAAGAAATCTGCTTTTGAGCTTGCAGAAGGAGACCCACGTGATTTTCATAGATTTTTTACGAAGGAAGAAGAAAACAGAGAAGCAGAAGCAGAGACAGTTAAAGTGATAGAAGAATTAGAGCCTCCTCATCATTCTCATCATACATCCCTAATTGACGTTTAGCCTTGAGCAGACGCTAATAAATAATTATTTTATCATAATTTGAAAAAAAAGATAATTTTCTATAATTATATATAAAAACTTATTAATAAGCTTGAATCTTGAGTGGATTTGTTTTGCCAATGAAATTATTAACCATTTAAGAAATTTTCAAGGATTATCTGTGGTAAAATTAATTTGTTTAAACTTAGAAACAGTGATTTTGCAAAAATATTCAGTCGTTCTATAATGAGACAGGTAGAAAGAGAGTTTCTTTATCAATCTATGTGAATTCGCTGAAAATCGCATACTGAGTATTCGTTCCTTTTAATCGTTGAATCAAAATGGCACAGAGATGTAACTTTTGGCTTTATTGAAAGCTTTGAGAGCATGCTATTGATATCAAACATTTCACTTTTTCTTACTCTTGGAAAATGCGCCGAGGAGTAGTCATATAAGAATTTAGGATTAATATCTGCACTGTAGTAATTTCCTTAAAATTGGTCTCTATCTTGGGAGAGTAAAACATACTTACCAAGGCATACTTTCATTAAATCTTGAAATGAAATCCTCTGATTCGTCGTTGCCTAAAACATTAACAATAAGTCTAACTATGCAGTTATTTTAATGATATTTTTCTCATAGTAGGTTCTAATTGTAAATTTTAAACTACCATAATTCTACATAATATTAAATTTTGTGAAGATATATTTGTAATAGATATCTTTAATTAGAAGGTATTTCAAATTATACTTCATTATGCTTTTTTTTTATAAGCTATTCCACTTTTATATATTATATTATTCTATCATTAATATTTGCTAATTTTCTCAATCGACAATTTTCTATTTGAGATTATTGAGGAATTTAGTATATTAATTTATTGAATATGTAAAATAAAGATCTTAAAATCAAAGATTTTTCTTATTTCTAATTTATTTATTATTAAATTTAATTTTAATTTCTACAGGAAAAGCAAGCATTTTACATAAAAATGATTTTATCACATAGATGTGAAGGCAAGTCACATGTAACTCAGAAAAAATTATTCCAATTAAGTATTAACAGATCAATTATAATAATTATCTCAAAATAAAACGATATTTATTTATTCAGCAGCTGAGCCAAATTGTAAATTTCAACACTATCACTCGCGTTGATTATAATGTGCTCATTAATAACTTCAACTGAATAAATATTTCTTTGAACCAAAGATTTAAAGCGCTTGACACTATTTGTTTGAATATTTGATATATTAAAATCTCCATTCCCATATCCTGCCACAAGCAATGTTCCGTCAGAGTTTGCAAAGCAGCACCTATAATTATTAGCATTTGATATTTCAAGACTCTTGATTTCTTCAGTATTGATATTTAAAACATCAATATAATATATTTTCTCTCTCGAAGTAAAAAATGCAATTTTTGATAAAAAAGGTGTAAGTGCGTATATAGAAGATCTTTGATCCATGTGAATTTTTTTCATACATTCACCTTTTTCCATATTCCATATATAAAGAAAATTCTGAGAGCTATACCAAAAATCATAGTTTCCACACTCAGAAAATCTAAGATGATTCACATTTTGCTCATTGAAATTTATCCTTTTAACTATATTCATGTCAGGAATCCTAAAATATTCATAGAGAGAGTGATTTAAACGAATCAAATAATTCTCACAATGAGAAAAAGAATATTCAGAATATCATAATTGCTTTATAATTATAATTTTAAGCCAAAAATCACGCTTGATATCATATATTTGCAATTTTTCAAATATTAATCGAAATAAATAAGTTTCATGAGGAGAAAAAATATATTTTTCACAGGCATTATAAGATATAAACTGCTTTATCTGTTTTGGGTTGAAATAATTTAAGCCTCATAAGATAGTTTTTTCTGTACTTGAAGTAATTAGGTATGTGCCTTTTGAGGATGCTTTAGCTTTCTGAATCTGAAGATGCCTCAAATTATTATTATGGATGAATTTTGGATAAAATTCATAGACTTTGATATTTCCATAATCACTCCAAGAAATATATTTCCCTGAAGCTGAAAAAATAACTGATATGTCACCTTCAAATCTGGCAAAAATTTGAGACAAATCTTGTAATTTTATGTTGATGGTAAAACCTTCGTGTGCTTTTATTCCTATTGCTAAAAAGTTCCCACAAGGAGAAAATGATAGACATGATAGACATAACAATCTGTTGGATATTAAATATATTTTTGTTTTTGCTGAGGTTATAGTATCTACCAAATATATTACCCTGTCATCAAAGAAGGCAATTTTTTGGCCACAATAAGACATAGTCAAAATACTTTTAACAGGAAAATTTCCTCAAATTTTTCTATGAAGAGTCCATGTTTCAGTTTCAATGATCGAAATAAATTTTGCTTTTATTATTGCTAGATATTTATTAGAAGGAGAAAAAATCAGTTTTGAGCCTTTATAAGTAGATGCCTTGGTTACTCCAAGAGTTTGCCTGCTTTTCTCTATATCTCAGGTAAGAACAGTGGAATTGGAATTAAGAGCTGCAATATATCTTAAATTTGGTGAAATTATCAATCTATGTGTATTAATTTCATATATAAGGCTTTTATCATAATTATCCCAAAGTTTTATATACTGTCCATGCACTGTTGCAGAAGATGGCTTAAAATTAACACTATGGATTTGAGCAATATTTATTGTAAGAAAATCGTTTAAGTCAAACATTTTGCTGATTTTTTTAGCTTTTAAATCAATCTCAATAACATTTTCATCATTTTTATAGTAAAGAGATTTATCATCAGGAGAAAAGCCAAGTCCTTTTCCACTTTTTGAATTAAATTTAATAAAAAATCCAAAATTTGCATTACTAAGATCGCAATTTTTAAAATTTACATTCTGGAATTGCGATTGTAAAAATTTAACCTCTTTTAAATAGCTGTTTTCAAAATTTACGTCTATGAATAAACGCTGAGATAAGTTAGAGTTTGGAATTCGGATCCCACTGAAATCAATGTCTTTAAATATAAAATCGCTATTAGCAAGTATAGTTGCAGCATTACTACATGCTAAATCGATTTCTTTTGATGATCTTGAGAGTAGAATTAATTGCACGAGGTCTCCTTTGCTGCTTTCACAAATGTATTTATTAAAGTAAGGCAATATATCTGAAAAATTGTTTATTTCAAGCTTGTTTAAATAAGATTTTTTGATTAAATCAATAGTTTTTCAATTATTTACGTCTTTTAGGATTTTTTGAGCCAAATATTCTTTATAATCTTCTTCTGGGCGATTCAGTAATTTATTGATATCAATCATTATAATTAAAATATGAGATATATCGCCTTATAAAACGAATTGACTAAAGCATTAAATTTGAAATTTTTTATACCCTAAATTTAGTGAGAATAAGATTTTCTGCGATCTCGAAAAGAAATTTAACAATTATCTCAATATTTTTATAAAACATTTTTGGCAAACCTTTAATAATTTTGTTTCTGTTTTTATTGATTATTGGCATTATGTAAGTTTTTTCTGGCCGTATATTTATTTCATTTTATTTACTTCTTATCATGCTTCCAATTTTCATAATTTTTCTAGATCATCTCAACTCTCAGCTATATATGTATCATCTGCGTATTGAAAATTTACTTTTTGTTTTAATTATTGGTTTGATAATAAGTTAACCCATTTAAAGTTTCTTTGGCCGTTTAGAATGATCTACTGAGCTTCTATTTGCATCTTTGCTGATTTTCCATGATTTCCAGAAAACTGATGTCCATTTCATCTACTTCATACTATAAAAATTCTTGCCTAAATTTACTGGATTTTGCAATAAAATTTTGGACTTGTTTTTAAGACCTAGAGAGCGTTTTAAAAGGAGACGGTCATTTATGAAAGCGAAATTGAAAGTGACACTGATTGGAGCCGAATAGCACAATCAACAATCAATTATGCTTTTCAAGTGTATTGTAAATATAACAAAGGAGGAGTGTATATTGGATGTGCTGATTTTTCTGTTGTATACTACTACAAGTTTGATCTGAATGAAAAAAGATTGCTTAAATTTTAATGCAAAGATATTAAGTTTGAATTTTATTTTAATATAGATTCTCAAATATAATTCTTATAAATAAATAATATATTAGAAGGACAATCAGAACTCCTGCTATATTATGTTGACGATGATAAGCATGCCGAAATTTCCTTTTTATCAAACAATACAATTAATTCTCAAAAAAATCAAGAATTGGGAGGAGGTCCGTCTTAAATAATTCAGCATGCTGAATAGTGTCATGGTCACTAAATCAGCTTTGAATTCATCCAAAGATTACGTGACTACTGATACTTTTTCACCCAGTCTACAAAGATTATCTCTTCTTCTGAAGAATCAAATAAAAATTTTCGACAGTTCCATTTTATTTTTGATTTCTCTTATGATTTTTTCAATTTTTTCTTTTGATTTTAATGAATCAACTTCAAGTAGTTATGAAAAATAGGAAATTTTTACGTTTTCTATAACTTAACATTATAAAAACTATTGGGATGTGCCTCAATAATTCATATAAGATAATGCATTATTTAATTCATATCATTGAAATTATATGATTAGATATCTTGCCTAGTCAGCTGCGCTTTCATTTGAAATACCGATACTAGTTAATTAAATTTTGCCAATTATAAATCTAATCAGATAGCTAATATTAATCCAATAATAAAAATTTTGATTTATTTTTTATACAGATTTCAATAATTAACTACTTGCATAACCCTAATTTCTTTATTCGTTGAAGGTTTGCTCATGGCTTTTGTTTGCAAGGCACTCTGTCAAGCTTTCTCTTCCAGCATGCTCGTGAATTCTAAGCTATATTTAGCATAATTTAATCACTTATAAAGTATGAATTGTATAGAAGAACTAAATTATTTTTGACAATATTTACCTTATTATAAGTCTCAAAGAAATTCTAAAGTCCATTTTTGAACAAGAATAATTTCAACAGATAAGAATAAAATGCCATTGACTTTTCCTAAAGAATTAAATGACAATTATGATATAATCAGTGAAATCAATTTTGGAGCTTATGGAAGAGTTTATAAAGTTGTAAAGAAAAGTAATATTTATTCAGGCGATCAAAAATTTTATGCTATGAAGACTTTGCTTAGAACTACATCAAGCTGGAGGGAAATCGAAAATGAGTTAAAAGTTCTTATATTTTTCAATCCCTATAAGCTTCACTTAGAGAACTTTTATGCGGATGAAACGATGATATATATGATCGTAGACTATTGTAGAAATGGTGATCTGCTTAAAGCTATTAATGACAGAATTGATTTTCAAGGCTTTACAGAAGACGAAATCTGGAAGTTTTTCATACAAATTTGCTTTGGGCTCGAGTCATTGCATAGACAAGATATTATTCATAGAGATCTTCACCCCCAGAATATCCTTTTGGATGAAAATAATAACATCAAAATTGCTGATTTTGGAATCTCTCGCTTGGCACCAACAAAAACCATTCAAGGAGTTCCCGCTTACTTCTCTCCGAGAACAAGCACCCATAATGGAGATATCCAAACCAAAGAGAGCGATATTTGGGCAGTTGGATGCATTATTTATTATCTTTGCAACCTTGAGCCTCCTTTTGATGGTAATCCGCTAAAAATACAAAATGAGCAGCATAGACCAATTAGAAGTCAGTACTCAAACGAGCTAAGATACATGGTTGATTGATGCTTAAAAAAACAGCGAAGAGAGAGGCCTACAGTAATAGATATTTTAACTACCGAGCTTATAATCAGTAAAACTCAACACTTAAACATTGAAATCCCAGAAGAATCCATTATGAACTCAGCTATAAATCAAATTTTGCTTACTAAAGAACGAGAAAGAAATGAAATTCTTGAAAAAAATATATCTGAGTTTAAAAATGCAAATAAGACTCTACAAGAACTAGTTGATCGGCAGACTGAAGAAATTGCACGCTTAAACAGCATAATAAATGAAAAAGTTAAAATTATAAAAGAATTTGAATATGTCAATAAAAGAATAACTGAAAACAAATCAACAATTTTCAATCCTAATATAGCAAATGCAACTAAGGATACCAAAATTTATCTCCCAAAGCCTTCTAATTATATAGAAGAAAATAAAAGTACCAAATCAACTTCTGGCAACACAAAGGGTGCAATCAAAATAGAGAAGCTTGAAGAATTACAATCTCCATGAAGTAAAGGAATTGAGGGACAATTTAAGAAAGTTGAGTCTATTAAAACTGAAATTATTCCATCAAGTAGCATAATAAATGAAAACAGTAAGGATCTAAAAGGAGAAAAAGTCAAAGATGGAATGAAAACTCTTCAAAGCAATCTCAAAATACAATCCGCTCCAAGTCCTAAAATTCCTCAACAAGATATCAACTCTTTTCATCCAAAACCATTTGTTTATAATATTAGAGAAGAAAATAATAGAAGTACTTTATATATTTACGCCACTAAAAGTGAAAACAAAGAAAAGAAAATCTTGAAAACCCCAGAAGTCTTAGACAATGGTACTTGCATAACTCAACTTCCAAATGGTAAATTATTCTGCTATGGTAGTTATCGAGTTTCAGGGATTACATTGCTAATTGGTAAGAATTTTCAAGTAGAAGTTCTGCCATCTGGAACTCCTTGTCAAATCTCATCAGCTATCTATTTCAACCAAAATGTTTTTTGCTTTGGAGGAAGTGATGGTAATGAAGAGTTATCTCTATCTCGCAGATTTGATTTGGTTCAAAATCAATGAAGAGAATTAACTCCAATGCCAAAACCGGATTTCTACTGCAATAGCATAATATTTAATGGGAATATTTTGATTTCTGGTTTTTATACTCATGGACTTTTGCGATATTCAATTGATGCAGATTCATTCACATTACTTGATTATGGATTTGCCGAAGGGAATAGAAAGATCCTGATAAATACAGAGAGACTGTATTTGATTGAATGCAAAGAACGACGAATATGAGAAAGCGAAATTGGAATTGACACTGCTTGAAGACAAATTGCAGGCTCAGGACCTCCTTGTTTTCCTAGTCAAGTGTATTGTGCTTATAATAAAGGAGGAGTGTATATTGGATGCGTTGGCTATGATAATGATATAAACTACTACAAGTTTGACCTTAATGAAAAAAGATTGCTTGATTTCAACAAAGCTCAAAAAGATTGCAATTTATTTTAATTTATTAAGTATATTTATAAAAAGGATTTTATCACATTGATTTTAGACAAATCATACTTAAATCAGAAAAAATTATTCCATATATGAATTGAAGTAATTATAATAATTATCTCGAAACCATATGAAATTATTCATTCAAAAGCTGAGCCATATTGTAAATTTCAACACTATCTTTTGCACTGATTATAATATGCTGATTAATAACTCTAACTGTATTGATTTTTCCACGAACCAAAGATTGAAAGCGCTTAACACTATTTGTTTGAATATTTGATATATTAAAAATTCCATTCCCATATCCTACCACAAGCAATGTTCCGTCAGAGTTTGCAAAGCAGCACCTATAATTACTAAAATTTCCTATTTCAAGACTTTTGATTTTTTCTGTATTGATATCTAAAACATCAATATAATTTATTTTCTCTCTTGAAGCAAAAAGTGCAATTTTTGATAAAAATGGTGTAAGTGCATATATAGAAGATCGTTGATCTGTTTGAATTTTTTTTATGAATTCACCTTTTTCCAAATCCCGTATATGAAGAACATTCTTAGAGCTATACCAAAAACCATAATTTCCACACTCAGAAAATCTAATATCATGATTTATATGTTGCTGATTGAAATTAATTCTTCTAACCATGTTCATATCAGGAATCCTAAAATATTCATAGTAGGTTTCGTTTAAACAGATTAAATAATTTTCGCAATATGAAAAAGATAATTGAATGCCAAATCATTGCTTTATAATTATATTTTTAAGCCAAAAATCCTGTTTAATATTATATATTTGAATTTTTCCATATATTCATCGAGCTAAATAAGTTTCATGAGGAGAAAATACATAATATCCATAGCCATTATCAGATATAAATTGTTTTATCTGTTTTGGATTTAAATTATGCAAGTCCCATAAGATAGATTTTTCTGTGCTTGAAGTAATCAGGTATGTACCTTTTAAGGATATTTTAGCTTTATGAACTTTGAGATGCCTGAAATTATCATTGTGGATAAAATTTGAAGAAAATTCGCAGACTTTGATATTCCCGTATGAATCACACCAAGAAATATGTTTCCCTGAAGCTGAAAATATAACTGATTGGATATAGCCTTCAAAGCCAGAAAAAAATTGAGACAAATTTTGAGATTTTAGGCTGATGGTAAAACCTTCATGTGCGTCTATTCCGATTGCTAAAAAGTTCCCACAAGGAGAAAATGATAGACATGAGAGATCTGACAATCTGCTGAATATTGCATAGATTTGTGTTTTTGCTGAGGTTATAGTATCTATCAAAAATATTATCCTTTTTTCTTCAAAGAATGCAATTTTTTGGCCACAATAAGACATAGTAAAAATATTTTTAACTGAAAAATTTCCTCATATCTTTCTATATTGAGTCCATGTATCAGTTTCAATTATAAAAATAGATTTTGCCCTTATTATTGCTAGATATCTATTTGAAGGAGAAAAAATCAATTTTGAGCCTTTATAAGTAGATCTCTTAGTTGTTCCAAGAGTTTGCATGCTTTTCTCTATATCTCAGATAAGAACAGTGGAATTGGAATTAAGTGCTGCAATATATCTTAAATTTGATGAAATTACCAATCTATGCGTATCAATTTCATAAATAAGGCTTTTATCATAATTATCTCAAAGTTTTATATACTGCCCATGTATTGTTGCAGAAGATGACTTAAAATTAGCACTATGGATATGCGCAATATTTAAGGTAAGAAAATCGTTTAAGTTAAACTCATTTCTGATTTGTTCTGCTTTTAAATCCATCTCAATAACATTTTCATCATTTTTATAGTAAAAATATTTATCATCAGGAGAAAAGCTGAGCATATTTCCACTTTTTGAATTAAATTTAATAAAAAATCCAAAATTTGCACCACTTAGATCACAATTTTTAAAATTAACATTCTGGAATTGCGATTGTAAAAATTTAACCTCTTTTAAATAGCTGTTTTCGAAATTTATATCCACAAATAAGCGCTGAGATAGAGCAGCATAAGGAATGCGAATTTCGCTGAAATCAATGTCTTTAAATATAAAATCGCTATTAGCAAGAATGGTGGCAGCATTACTGCATGCTAAATCGATTTCTTTTGATGATCTTGAGAGTAAAATCAATTTTAAGAGGTCTTTTTTGTTGCTTTCACAAATGAATTTATTAAAGTAAGGTAATGTATCTGAAAAATCATTTATGTCAATCTTGTTTAAATAAGAGTTTTTGATTAAATCAATAGTTTTTCAATTCTTTACGTCTTTTAGAATTTTTTGAGCCAAATATTCTTTATACTCTTTTTCTGAGCGATTCAACATTTTATTGATTTTAATCATTATAAATATTATGAAAGATATCACTTGATAAATTTATAAACTTAATGAATTTTTTGGCATGTAATTTTCATATAAATTAATATTTGAAAATTTTGATAACTCCTCCTGAGTTGCTTACTAATGAAGATATAATTTATTCTATTTCTTATTAATTAATTGTGAGTTTAAATGATGAACTAGCATTTCCAGACTATTCACTCAGCCAGTTGGCAACTAATTCTCTTAATTAATAATACTAATACAACCTAAAGATTATAATAATTTACACTTCATTGAATTGATTGACAAAGATATGATTTAGAGCAAAGCCATGAAATAAATTAAAAAGCTATCTAAACTTCATAAAAATGACTATTTGTTTAATTCTTTAATAAAGCTTAACACCTAACTTGGACAGATTGTAAATTTCAACGTTGCATTTTTCATTGATTATAGTATAATCATTAACAACCTCGACTGAAGTAATTTCTTTGGGGAATAAAGATCGGAATTGGTGCTTAATAGTTTTGGTTTTGATATCTCATATACTAACAATTCCATTTTCACAACCTACTACAAGCAATGACTCATTAGAGCTTACAAAGCAGCAGCTATAAAAAGCTTTCTTAATCCTGATACGAGAAATTTCCTGAGTATCAATATTTAAAACACCAATATAATTATCATACCCTTGTGAAACAAAAAATGCTAATTTTGTCGAAAAAGGTGAAAGTGCAGAAATCGAATATTTATTATCCATTTGAATTTTTTTCATAAAATTATCTTTTGCAAAATCCCATATATAAAGAACATTTTGAGAGTCATATCAAAAATCATAATTCCCACACTCAGAAAACTTGAGGTGATTTAATGTGAGTTGATTTGTGCTAATTTTTCTTACTAAATTCATGCCAGGGATCCTTAAATAATGATATCAATTTTGGCTCAATCAAATCAAATAATTCTCACAATATGAAAATGAATATTCATAACTTGGACTTAAACTTTTTTTAAGCAAAAAATTGCGTTTAATATCATAAATTTTCACTTTATTAGTAAATCTTATAATTAAATAAGTTTCCAAAGGAGAAAATATACAGCCACCACAAAGTTTATAATGCATGAATTGTTTTATTTGTGCTGGGTTAAAATCTCTTAATTCTCATAAAACAGACTTTTCCATGCTTGAAGTGATTAAATATGTGCCTTTTGGAGATACTTTAGCCGCATGGATTTGGAGATGCCTAGTATTATTATTCACAAAAAATTTTGGAGAAAATTCATAGTTTTTTATATTTCCTTTCGAATCAGTCCAGCAAATATTTTTTCCAGAATTTGAAAAAACAACAGATATCGCATAAACCCCTCGCCAATTAAAAATTTGTAAAATATTTTTAGATTTTATATCTATAATAAAACTTTCATATTCAGGTGCTGAAAATGCTAAAAAATTACCACAAGGAGAAAATGAGAGACATAATAGCTCTTGAGGTTTAAAAAAAATTTTCGCTAGTTCTGAAGTTATGCCGTCTACTAAATATATATAATCATAATCACTAAAAGCAAATTTTTTACCACAATAAGAGAGAGTTAAGTGTTTTCTTAACAGAAATTTTCCACTGATTTTTCTTCAGAGATTCCAAGTTTCAGTTTCTATTATAGAAGTTGAATTTTCCTTAATTATTGCTAAATATCCATTTGATGGAGAAAAAATCAATTTTGAGCCTCTATAGCGGAATTTTTCAGCAATTCCAAGAGTTTGTTTATTTTTTTCTATATCTCAGCAAAGCACAGACGATTTTTCATCAATAGCAGCAATAAATCTGAAATTTGCTGAAATAACCAATCTGGACATATTTATTTCATATATAAGCCTTTTATCATTATCAAAAAGCCTAATTCGCTGCCATTTGGCTGTTGCTGAAGATGGGCAAAATTCAGAACTATAGATCTGAGAAATATTTGTGGTAAGAAAATCATTTAAGTTAAACTCATTTCTGATTTTTTGCTTTTCCAAGTCTAATACTGTAACGCTATAGCCTTTTTTATAGTAAAAATATTTATCATCTGAGGAGAAACTAAGCCCTTTTCCTTTTTTTGAATTAAATGTCAGAAAAGATCCAAAATTTGCATAGCTGAGGTCACAATTTTTAAAATTTACATTCTGGAATTGTGATTGTAGAAATTTCACTTCTTTTAGATTGCTGTTTTCAAAATTTGCGTTTACGAATAAGCTATAAGATAAATCTGCTTTTGGGATGTTGATTCTGCTAAAATCGATATCTTTAAATATAAAATCACTTTTTGCAAGTATAGTTGCAGTATTACTGCATGCTAAATCGATTTCTTTTGATGATCTTGAAAGTAAAATCAAATTTACGAGGTCTTTCTTGCTGCTTTCACTAATGAATTTACTAAGGGAAACTAGAAGATCTGGAAAATCACTTATTTCAAGCTTGTTCAAATAAGAATTTTTAATTGAATCAATTGTTTTTCAACTTTTTATGTCTTTCAGAATTTTTTGAGCTAAATAGTCGTTCTTTTCAGAACGATTCAGCAGTTTATTGATTTTCATTATTATAATTAATATGAAAAACACTTCATAAATAAATAAACCAAGAACAGATTTTTAAAATTTTTCATCGGATAATTTGCCCATTAATATTAATATAATATTGCTAAGAAGATATGATTTTGAGCAAAGCCATGAAATAAATTAAAACTCTATCTAAAATTCATAACAATGATTATTTGCTTAATTCTTTAATGAAACTCAAACTTAACTTAGTCAAATTGTAAATTTCAAAGTTACAATTTTCATTGATTATAATATAATCATCGACAACTTTGACTGAATCAATATCTTTGGGGAATAAAGATCGGAATTGGTATTTAATAGTCTTTGTTTTGATATCTCATATATTAACAATTCCATCCATACAACCTATCACAAGCAATGTCTCATCAGAGCTTATAAAGCAACAGCAGCTGCTATAAGAAGCTTGGTGGGTTGTTATATGAGAGATTTCCTCAGTATCAATATTTATAACATAATAATTAACATATATTCTATGCCTGTAAAAAATTGCAATTTGTGTCAAAAAAGGCGAAATTGCATTAATAGAATATTTTTTATCCATTTGAATTCTTTTTATATAATCATCTTTTGATAAATCCCAAATACAAAGAGTATTCTGAGAATCATATCCGCAATGATAATTCCCACATTCAGAAAGCTTGCCATGCGTTAGCTGTTGGGCGTTTATTTTTTTGACTAAATTCATGTCAGGGATCCTTAAATATTCATAATAATTGTGATTCAAACAAATCAAGTAACTCTCACAATGTGAAAAAGAATATGCATAACCTGAACTTAAGCTTTTAAGCCAAAAATTGCCTTTAATATCATAAATTTTCATTTCACTAATGAATTTTATAGCTAAATAAGATTCAAAAGGAGAAAATATGCAATCGGCACAAAGTTCATAATGCATGAATTGTTTTATTTGTTTTGGGTTAAAATCCCTTATTTCTCATAAGACAGATTTTTCTATACTTGAAGTGATCAAGTATGTACCTTTTGGAGATATTTTAGCTGTTTGAATTTGAAGATGCCTTCTATTATCATTCAGAGAAAATTTTGAAGAAAATTCATAGATTTTGATATTTCCTTTAGAATCACTCCAAGAAATGGATTTTCCTGAATTTGAAAAAACTACAGATATTGCATCAACCCCTCGGCAATTAAAAATTTGTAAAATATTTTTTGATTTTATGTCTATAATAAGACATTCATAATAAAATGCTGAAAAGGCTAAAAAATTCCCACAAGGAGAAAATGAGAGACATAATAGATCTCACGGTTTAAAATAGACCTTCACTATTTCTGATGATATGCCGTCTACTAAATATATTCAACAATTATCACCAAAAGCAAATTTTTTACCACAATATGAGAGAGTTAAATGTTTTCTTAATAGAAATTCTCCCCAAATTTTTCTGCAGAGATCCCAAGTTTCAGTTTCTATTATAGAAGTTGAATTTGCCTTAATTATTGCTAAATATTTATTTGATGGAGAAAAAATCAATTTTGAGCCTCTATAACGAAACTTTTCAATCGTCCCAAGAGTTTGTTTATTTTTTTCTATGTCTCAGCAAAGCAAAGATGATTTTTCATCAAGAGCAGCAATATATCTAAAATTCGGCGAAATTATTACTCTGGACATCTGTATTTCATATATAAGCCTTTTATCTTTATTATCCCAAAGTTTTATTCGCTGCCGCTCATCTGTTGCTGAAGATGGATAAAATTCTTTACTATGAATCCGAGCAATATTTGTAGCAATAAAATCTTTTAAGTTAAACTCATTTCTGATTTTTTGGTTTTTCAAGTCTATTACTGTAACGCTATAGCCTTTTTTATAATAAAAATATTTATCATCTGAGGAGAAACTTAGTTCTTTTCCTTTTTTTGAAGTAAATGTCATAAAAGATCCAAAATTTGCACAGCTGAGGTCACAATTTTTAAAATTCACATTTTGGAATTGTGACTGTAAAAATTTAACTTCTTTTAGATTGCTGTTTTCAAAATTTACGTTTACGAATAAATGTTGGGATAGAGTAGCATGTGGGATGGAAATTCTGCTAAAATCGATGTCTTTAAATATAAAATCACTTTGTGCGAGTATAGTTGCAGCATTACTGCTGGCTAAATCGATTTCTTTTGATGATCTTGAAAGTAAAATCAAATTTACGAGGTCCTTCTTGCTGTTTTCACCGATGAATTTATTAAAGTAAGGTAATATATCTGAAAAATCATTTATTTCAAGCTTGTTCACATAAGAGTTTTTGATTAAATCAATAGTTTTTCAACTGTTTATGTCTTTCAGAACTTTTTGAGCTAAATAGCCGTTATAATCTTTCTCATAACGATTCAGCAGTTTATTGATTTTCATTATTATAATTAATATGAAAAGCACTTCATAAATGAATAAACCAAGAACATATTTTTAAAAAGTTACCATCGGGTAAGAAAGATATGATTTTGGGCAAAGCCATGAAATAAATTAAAAAACTATTTAGAATTCAAAACGATGATTATTTGCTTAATTCTTTAATGACGCTCAAGCCTAGCTCATCCAATTTGTAAATTTCAACGTTAAAATTTTCGGTGATTATAATATAATCATTGACTTCTTGGACTATATTAATATCTTTGGAGAATAAAGAACGGAATTGGTACTTAATAGTCTTTGTTTTGATATCTCATATATTAATAATTCCTTTCATACAACCTATCACAAGCAATGTCTCATCAGAGCTTACAAAGCAGCAACCGCTTCAAGAAGGTTGATGGGCTATTATATGAGAGATTTCCTCAGTATCAACATTTATTACATAATAATTAGCATCAGTATACCTGTCAAAAATTGCAATTTGTGACAAGAAAGGCGAAATTGCAGAAACAAAATATGTATTATCCATTTGAATTTTTTTCATATAATCATCTTTTGATAAATCCCAAATACAAAACACATTCTGAGAATCATATCCACATTCATAATTCCCACATTCAGAACGCTTACCATTAGTTAGCTGTTGGTTGTTTATTTTTTTGACTAAATTCATGTCAGGGATCCTTAAATATTCATACCAATTTTGAGTTAAATAAATCACATAATTCTCACAATGTGAAAAAAAATATTGATAATCTGTACTTAAACTTTTAAGCCAAAAATTGCGTTTAATATCATAAATTTTCACTTCACTAGTCAGCCTTATAGCTAAATAAGATTCCAAAGGAGAAAATATACAACCATAACAAATTTCATAAAACATGAATTGTTTTATTTGTTTTGGTCTAAAATCTCTTAAATCTCATAAGACAAGTTTTTCTATACTTGAAGTGATCAAGTATGTACCTTTTGGAGATGCTTTAGCTTCTCAGATTTGAAGATGCCTTCTATTATCATTCAGAGAAAATTTTGGAGAAAATTCATAGATTTTTATATTTCCTTTATAATCGCACCAAGATAAAGATTTTCCTGAATTTGAAAAAACTACAGAGGTTGTATAAACCCCACGCCAAATAAAAATTTGTAAAATATTTTTAGATTTTATATCTAAAATAAGATTTTCGTAATCATTTATTGAAAATGCTAAAAAATTCCCACAAGGAGAAAATGAAAGACATCATAGATCTTGGTTCTGTTTAAAATAGATCTTGACTATTTCGGAAGTTATACCGTCTACTAAATATATTCAATAATTATCACAAAAAGCAAATTTTTTACCACAATAAGAGAAGGTTAAGTGTTTTCTTAATAAAAATTTTCCCCAAAATTTTTTGCAGAGATTTCAAGTTTCAGTTTCTATTATAGAAGCTGAATTTGACTTAAATATTGCTAAATATTTATTTGATGGAGAAAACATCAATTTTGAGGCTTGATAGCGAAAATTTTTAGTAGCTCCAAGAGTTTGTTTATTTTTCTCTATGTCTCAGCAAAGCACAGACGATTTTTCATTAATAGCAGCAATATATCTTAAATTCGGCGAAATTATCACTCTGGACATATGCATGCTATATATGATACTTTTATCTTTATTATCCCAAAGTTTTATTCGCTGCTGCTCAATTGTTGCTGAAGATGAGCGAAATGTAGAGCTATGAATCTGAGCAATATTAGTGGTAAGAAAATTATTTAAGTTAAGCACATTTCTGATTTTTTGGTTTTCCAAGTCTATTACTGTAACGCTAAAATCACTTTTTGCAAGAATAGTTGCAGCATTACTGCATGCTAAATCGATTTCTTTTGATGATCTTGAAAGTAAAATCAAATTTACTAGGTCTTTCTTGGAGTTTTCACCAATGGATTTATCAAGACAAACTACAAGATCTGGAAAATCAATAATTTCAAGCTTGTTAAAATAAGAATTTTTGATTGAATCAATAGTTTTTCAACTGCTAATGTCTTTCAGGACTTTAAAAGCTAAATAATCGTTCATGTCTTTTTCAGAACGATTCAGCAGTTTATTGATTTTAATCATTATAATTCATATAAAAAATCCCTTTATAAAGTATATAAAAGGTTTTGGGATAATTTTTAGATTAATATTGACATAATATTGCTTGGCAAATCTGAGTAGTTAATTATCGTAAATTAATAATCATAATTCTATTCTTGACCCTTATATCTTAAATTTAATTGAGCTAAATTGAAAATTTCAACATGAATTAATACAATATGAAAGAAAAGATTTTGTAGTTTTTGCTTGACAGTTTTGTTTTAATATCCCATATATCACAAACTTCATTTCAATACACTGCTGCAAGAAATTTACCTTTAGAATTTTCAAAGCAGCAATTAAAAGTGATTTATTCTCTATTGATAGACATAGAATCTATATTTAAAACTTCAATATAATTTCTATACCCTTTTAGAAACATAAAATGCAATTTGTGACAATAAAGGTGTAAGCCATATATAGAGTATTTCTGCTCCATTTGAATCTTTTCCATACATTCGCCTTTTTCCAAATTCCATATATGAAGAATATTCTGAGCGTCATATCAAAAATCATATTTTCTGCATTCAGAAAATCTATATCTTGCATATAAAACCAAGCAAGCTGCTTTTGTGCGACTTTTTACCATATTTGATTTTAATTCAGTTTTAAATTTTTTTTTAAATTCATGATATATAAAAACGGCCTGGCTTATTAAAAGATTCATATAAAATATATATCTCAGGATTTATCAATTTTTGCTCACTCTTTAAGGGGATTCAAGGTATTTATGACTATTCGCTGGGTGCCAACCTTTCTGACCATGTTATGTTTAGAATGCAGGCCGTTTAAGATTGTATTTATGAGATATTAAGATAAAAATTGCTATTATATTAAAAATATTCGCTTTTCGAGAGCTAATTGTCCAAAAAATAGGATTCTAATGGTTTTATCAATCTTCATTGAGAGTCAGTTAAGAGGTATTAATAAATAAATACTAAATATAGAGATGGATAGTTTAGTGAAAATTTTTCTAATAATCTCCGCCAGCTGGGTAATAAACATTATAATATTTTTAATTTGAGCCAGAGCTATCTTGCAAAAAACAAAAAAGCACATTATGCCCCTAGTAGTACAATAGAAAGCTTTGGGCGTATATAAGCTTCAAAAGGAGAAAATATATAATGGCCATAACCACAATAGTGATGAATTAGTAATTTATTGATTTTAATCATTATAAATAATGATATAATTTATGCCAAATTAAGTCAAGAATATCATAAATCAACATTTCAGACAGATTTTTAGAGAATGAGATCTTAAGAATTTCGGCTAGATTCAAGCATATTAGATCATCAGCTATCTAATGATCAGAGCATTTCAACATTGGCGAAGGATTTTACTGCAAAAGGCTTTGATTCATAACCTTTGCTGATAGCTATAATTGGCGATAAACTTCCATTAAACATATCGATTCATAACTATTATTCTAAATTATTAGATTTTATATAAGCAATCATAATTGTAAATTTCAACACTGTCTTTTTCTTTTATTATAATATAATTGCCAACAGCTTCTACTAATTCAATGTTCTTAGAAAATAAAGATCGAAATTTTTGTTTGACAATTTTTGACTTACTATCTCAGATATCAAAAATTCCATTTCCATGCCCGCCTAGAAGCAATTTTTCATTAAACCTAACAAAGGAGATACTACTGAAATATAAGTCTTTAATCTTTATACTTATTATTTCATTAGCATTAACATCTAGAACATCAATATAAATTTGTTTTTCTCTTGACACAAAAACAGCAATTTGTGATAAAATAGGTGTAAGTGCATATATGGAATCAATTTCCTCTATCTGAATTTTTTTCATATATTTATCTTCTTCTAAATCCCATATATAAAGAATTTTCTGAGAATCATATCAAAAATCATATTTTCCACAATCGGAAAACCGAAGATGATATGCGTATGGCAGTTGGATGTTAATCTTTCTAACAAAATCCAAATGTGGGATTTTAAAATAATCATAACATCTATCGTTTAAGCAGATCAAATAATTCTCGCAATAAGAAAAAGTATATTCACGATAATTCTGTATATTTATTAAAGTTTTAAAGTAAAAATCATGCTTGATGTCAATAATTTGAATTTCATATAGATGAGTTTTAACTAAATAAGTTTCAAAAGGAGAAAATCTATAATCGTCATAAATAGTATGATTCATGAATTGCTTTATTTGTTTTGGGTTAAAATTGTCCAATTCTCATAAGATACAATTGTCCGCACTTGAAGTAATTAGATATGTGCCTTTTGGGGATACTTTAGCTTTTTGAATTTGAAGATGCCTAGTGCTATAATTGTAAGAAAATTTTGGAAAAAATTCATAAATTTTGATATTTCCATAAGAATCGCTTCAAGAAATATATTTCCCTGAAGTGGAAAATATTACTGATTTCATGTATCCATTAAATCCAGTAAAAATTTGAGATATATTCTGTGATTTTATGTCTATAACAAAACCATCATTTTCTTCTGCACCGAATGATAAGAATTTCCCACAAGGAGAAAATGATAAACATAATACTTTTTTGGATATGAAAAAAATTTTTGTTTTATCTGAAGTTATATCTATCAAATATATTAGCCTATTATCTCAGTAGGCAAGAAATCCCCCACAATTGGAAATAGTAAAAATATTTTTAACAGGGAATTTTCCTTTGATTTTTCTACAATGAGTCCACATTTCAGTTTCAATAACAAAAACCGATTTTGACCTTATTATTGCTAAATATCGATTTGATAAAGAAAAAATCAATTTTGAGCCTCTATAAGTGGAGGGTAAGGTAGTTCCAAGAAGTTGTTTGTTTTTCTCTATATCTCAGCTAAGAACAGTTGAATTTGCATCAAGAGCTGCAATATACCTAAAATTTGGTGAAATTATCAATCTATGTAAATTCATTTCATATATACAATTTTTATAATAATTATCACATAGTTTTATATACTGCCCACGCACTATTGTTGAAGATGGCCTAAATTGGCAACTATGAATATACGAAATTTTTGCAGTAACAAAATTATCTAATCTATACTCATTTCAAATTTTTCGGCTTTTCAAGTCTATTTCTATAATATTATCATCATCTTTATAGTAAAAAAATTTATCATCAGGAGAAAAACTGTGACATTTTCCATTATTTGAAGCAAATTTCATAAAATATCCAAAATTTGCACGGCTGAGATCACAGTTTTTAAAATTCACATTCTGGAATTGTGACTGTAAAAAATTGACTTCTTTTAGATTACTATTTTCGAAATTTATATTTACGAATAAGCGCTGGGATATTTCTGCATATGGGATCCGAATTCTGTTGAAATTGATATCTTTAAATATAAAATCGCTTTTTCCTAGTATAGTTGCAGCATTGCTGCAGGCTAAATCGATTTCTTTTGATGATCTTGAAAGCAAAATCAAATTTATGAGATCTTCTTGGGTGTTTTTGGTAATGAATTTATAAAAGCAAGGGAAAAGATCTGGAAAATCTGTTATTTCAAGCTTGTTTAAATAAGAGTTTTTGATTAAATCAATAGTTTTTCAATTGTTTATGTCTTTCAGAATTTTTCGAGCTAAATATTCATTATTTTCAGAACGTTTCAGCAGTTTGTTGATTTTAATCATTATAAATTAATCATGTTTAATAAATTAAGCAATAAAAGCAAATTAATAAATATTAAACGTTTTAAGAAAAATAAATAATTTATTCAAGCAAATGGAATATCTATAGCAAGTTCTTTTAAATGTGAGAATGAAACTTTATATAGAAATATAGCAAATTATTCATGATCGTTAATTCTTAAACTAGTGGCTTGAAAGATTATAAATTATCCTATAGCTATTATTTATGATTATTTGGCTACTTGTTATATTTATCTAGTTTGATATGCCATATATATTTATTCTCTTTTTTATGAGTTAACATTGTTTGAATGCATAAATGAATTAATTTTCTCTCGCAAGATTTTGTATTGTTGAGTTGATTTATTTAAATAAATGATTATTTTATATCTAAGAACTGTTTGTAAATTGTAAAATTAAAATTTTCAACAAATTATAATGATTTTTTATTTTAAGATTTAATTTTTTATACTGATCTTTGATATAGCTGAATCAAATTGTAAATTTCAATGCTATCTTTCCGTTTTATTAAAATATGACCATTACAAGCTTCAATCAAATGAATATTTCTAGGAAGAAATTGTTTCTTGATAGTTTTTGTTTTAATATCGCATATATAAAAAATCCCAGTTGAATTTCCTCCAGCAAGCAATTCTCTATCAGAATCTGAAAAACAGCAGGTATAATCACAGCAGGTATAATCTTCTTTTTCTTTCATATAAAGACTAATGATTTTCTCAGTGTCTATATCTAAGATATCAATATAAGTTTTATTCTCTCTATTGGCAACATATGCAATTTGTGATAAAAAAGGGGTAAGTGCATATAGTTCATATCTCTGATCCATTTGAATTTTTTTCAGACAGCTGCCATTCACTAAATCTCATATATAAAGAACATTATGAAAATCATACATAAAATGATAATTTCCGCATTCAGAAAATCTAAGATATTTCATACTTAGCTCTTTTGTATCAACAATCCTAACCTTACTCATATCAGGAATCCTATAATATTCATAAAAAATTTTATTTAAGCAGATCAAATAATTTTCACAATAAGAAAAAGTATACTCAAAGCAGTACCATTGTTGTGGCATTAAAGTTTTAAGCCAAAAATCACGCTGAATATCATAAATCTGCACTTTATCAAAGAACTTTCTAACTAAATAAGTTTCCAAAGGAGAAAAAATAAAATCGCCATAAAATATATCACTCCTAAATTGCTTGATTTGTTTTGGGTTAAAAATTCTCAATTTCCATAAAATAAATTTTTCCAAATTATACGTAATTAAGTATGTGCCTTTTGGGGATACTTGAACTTTCTGAATCTGAGCATGTCTATTTTTATCATCGAAGCAAAATTTTGGAAAAAAATCATAGATTGTGATATTTCCATTATAATCGCTTCAAACAATATTTTTTCCTGAATTTGAAAAAATCACAGATTTAGCATAGCCTTCAAACGCAATAAAAATTTGTGACATTGTTTGTGATTTGATATCTATAATCAAGCCCTTATTTCCTCTTGACGAAACTGCCAAAAATTTTCCACAAGGAGAAAATGCTATGCATGTCAACTTTTTCAATTTAGCATAAATTTTCGTTTTATCTGATGTTATGGTATCTATCACATAAATTACCTCATCTTCTCCAAAAGCTATTTTTTTGCCACAATACGAGATAGCAATTTTTCTTTTTATAGGAAATTTTCCATAAATTGTCCCACAGATTTTTCATGTATCTGTTTCTATTACAGATAATGAGCTGGTCCTTATTATTGCTAAATATTTGCTTGATGGGGAAAAAACCAATTTAGAGCATCTAAATTTAAAGATTTTAGTAGAATTTCCAAGAATTTGATCATTTTTCTCTATGTCTCATATAAAACCAAATGATTTTGCATCTAGAGCTGCAATATATCTTCAATTTGGGGAAATTACCAATCTATTTATATTCATTTCATATATCAACCTTTTATCGTAATTATCCCAAAATCTTATATATTGGTCATGAATTGTTGCTGAGCATGGTTTAACCTTTTCACTATGAATTTTTGAAATATTTGTAATAATAAAATCGTTTAAATTAAACTCATTTTTCCTTTTGTGCATTTCTAAATCCATTTCTATAACTTTTTCATCAGTTTTATAGTAAAATGTTTTATTATCAGAAGAAAAACTGATACATTTTTCTGCATTTGAGCTTAATTTTTTAAAAAATCCAAAAACTGCATAGGTAAGGTCACAATTTTTAAAATTCACATTATAGAATTGTGATTGTAAAAAATTGACTTCTTTTAAATTGCTGTTTTCAAAATTTACATTGACAAATAAGTGCTGAGATAAATCGGCTTTTGGAATACGAATTTTGCTAAAATCGATGTCTTTAAATATAAAATCACTTTTTGCAAGAATAGTTGCAGCATTACTACATGCTAAATCGATTCCTTTTGATGATCTTGAGAGTAAAATCAAATTTATAAGGTCTTCTTTACTACTTTCATGAATGAATTTATGAAAGTAATTGAATAGACCTTTCAATTCGATGAAATCGAGCTTGTTCAAATAAGAATTTTTGATTAAATCAACATTTCTCCAATTTCTTATATCTTCCAGAATTTTTTGGGCTAAATAATTATTATAATCGTTTTCTGAGCGATTCAGTAGTTTATTGATTTTAATCATTATATTAATTAATAACAGGTATAAGTATTAGGCAGAAAATAAAATATAAATGTTCAATTGATTTCCTTTAAATCGTAAAGATTTTAGCTAAATGAAGCTTTAAAATTGATGCACATTTACGTATTTTTCTCTTTTATTTTAAGCAGTTTACTCAATATAACAAAAAAATTACTTGAAATATTCTTATAAATAGACTAACAATATAGAATCGTTTAATTTATTAATTATAAATGCTTTTATAATGAAATTTATTTTATTATTTCTAACCTAATTGGTTTGATTTGAAAATTTCAATATTATCATTTTCTCTTATTATAATATGCCCATTAATAGCTTCAACTGAATTGATTGCTCTCAAATATAGCGATCTGAATTTTTCTTTTATAGTTTTAGTTTCAATATCCCATATACTTATAATCCCTTTATCATTTCCTGTCACAAGCACTGTTCCATTTGAATTAAAACATAAACTAGTAACTTTATCATTGGTTTCTATACAAAAAGTTTGAGAAGTAGATATATCTCAAATCCGAATATAATTTTTTATGTTTTCGGAAACTAAAAATGCAAAATTTGATAAAATAGGAGTGAGCGCAAATATTAAAGGTCTTTGCTCTATGAGAATTTGTGCTATAAAATATTCTTTTTCTATGTCTCATAAAAAAAGATTATTTGAATTACACCGAATATCATATTTTCCGCACTCAGTAAATGCAATGTGAGTAAGGCTATGCTGCAGTTGTGTAAACGTTTTTTTAACACTATCAAAATTTGGAATCCTAAAGTATTCATAAGTATATCAATTCAAACAGATTAAATTATTCTCACAATTGTTAAACGTGAAAATGGAATAATAGTTCAAATCTAAGATCTTTAGTAATATATCGTGCTTTATATGATAAATAAAAATTTTTTTGTAATCATCGTGGGCTAAATATGTCTCAAAAGGAGAAAATATATATCTAGCACATCAATTATTATGAGCAGCTTGCTTTATTTGTTTTAGGCTAAAATCAGATAAATTTCATAAGATATATTTATCTAGACTTATAGTAAGCAGATATGTACCTTTCGGCGACACTTTTGACTTTATAATTTGAAAGTGCATGTTATTATCATTTTTCAGAAATTTTGGAAAAAAATCATAAATTCATATAGATCCTTGAGAATTCGAGAAAGAAATATATTTATTTGATGTTGAAAAAAGCGATGATGTCACTCTGTACTCAAACCCTGTGAAAATTTGTGAAATTATTTGAGTTTTTAAGTTCATGATATACCCAGAACATTCGCGTAGCCCAAATGCTAAAAATTTTCCACAAGGAGAAAATGATAATGCTCTGATTTTTCTGTGTCTGAAATAGAGCTTTGTTTGATTTGAAGATTCAGAATTTATTAAGTGTAATAAGCCATCAGCACTATGAGCAATTTTTCTTCCACTAGATGAAATAGCAATAGCACCTCTTGTGGAGAATTTTCCATAAACTGATCGAACAAGTGTTCAATTTTCTGTTTCTATGATATATATAATATTTGAATTTTTTACTGCTAAATATCTGCTGGATGAAGAAAAAACTAATTGTCCTCATTTATAATGAGTTTTATTAGGAGGTCCAAGGGTTTGCTTATTCTTTTCTATATCTCAACACCTAACAAAAGAATTATTATCATGAGCTACTATATATTTCCAGTTTGGCGAAAATTCCAGTTTAACTGTATTTATATCAAATAAATGCTTTTTTTGATATTCATCCCAAAACCCAATGTATTGCCCATGAGTTTTTGGTACGACAGGTCTGAGCTTTGTGCTTAGAATCTTAACAATCTGTGAAGAAATAAAATCACTTAACCCATTTTTAATCCTAGGTCTCTGATAAATAGGCATTTTCATCAAGTTATCGTCGGTTCTATAGTAAAAATAGTCATCATTAACTGAAAAACCTAACCCTTTTCCATTTTTTGAATTAATTTTCGTGACAAACCCAAATTTTGCACTGCTGAGATCACAATTTTTAAAATTCACATTATGAAAATGTGATTGGCAAAATTTGACTTCTTTTAAGTTACTGTTTGCAAAATTCACATTTAAAAATAAACATTGAGATAATTCTGCTTTGGGAATGCGAATATTGCTTAAATCTATGTCTTTAAAAGAAAAATTGCTTTTAGCGAGGATTGTTGCTGCATTACTGCATGCTAAATCAATTTCTTTTGAGGACCTTGAAAGTAGAATTAGTTGTAAAAGGTTTTCTGTTGAGTTTTGATCTAAAAATCTGATAAATAAACTGTAAATGTTTGGAAAGTCTTGTATTTCAAGCTTATTTAAATAAGAAGCTTTGATAATGGTGATATCTTTCCAGTTGTTTATGTCTTTTAAAATTTTCTGAGCTAGATATTTATCGTAATTTCTTACTGAATTAGCATCTCTAACACTTTTGCTTTTATGTATCATTATTATAAATCACTATAAAATATGGTACCTTTATATAAAGAGTTGCTTTGCTAATCTATATGCAAGATATTTGGACTTAAAATCAGAGTGTATAGTATTAGTGCACATTTGCCATATAACATTCTTGATAAAATGCTGTCTTTTTAAGATTAAAAGAAATAAATTGATACTTTACTTATTGCATTTATTAAATTTACTCTTTTGCACATTTATATAATCTTTCATTCAATTTTTTCAATATAATCAAAGTCATTAATTGCATATTGCAATTTACTTTAAATCGTTAGGATTTTCGCTGAATGAAACTTTAAGATGATGCAAGTTTAGATAATTTTCTCTTTTATCTTTAAAAATTAATTCAATATATCTTCTATTAAATTTTTTATATACAAAATTTACTTGAAATATTCTTATAAATAGACTAACAATATAGAATAATTTAATTTATTAATTATAAATGCTTTGTATAATGAAATTTGTTATATTATTTCTAATCTAATTGGTGTGACTTGAAAATTTCAATATTATCATTTTCTCTTATTATGATATGCCCATTTATAGCTTCAACTGAATCGATTGCTCTCAAATATAGCGATCTGACTTTTTCTTTTATCGTTTTAGTTTCAATATCCCATATACTTACAATCCCTTTATCATTTCCTATCACAAGTACTGTTCCATTTGAATTAAAACATAAACTAGTAACTTTATCATTGATTTCTATACAAAATGTTTGAGAAGTATTTATATCCCAAATCCAAATATAATTCTTTCTGTTTTCTGATACTAAAAATGCAAATTTCGATAAAATAGGTGTGAGTGCAAACATGCGAGGTCTTTGCTCCATAAGAATTTGTGATAACAAAGTTTCTTTTTCTATGTCTCATATAAAAAGCATATTATGCGAATCACACCGAATATCGTATTTTCCGCACTTAGTAAATGTAATATGATCAAGTCCCTGTAGTAGAGTGAAAACTTTTTTAGTACTATAAAAATTAGGGATCCTTAAATATTCATAAGTAAAAGAATTCAAACAGATTAAGTTATCCTCACAATTACTAAATGTGAAATAACATCAATAGGTTAAATCTAACGTTTTCAATCACATATCACGCTTTATATGATAAATAAAAATCGTTTTGTAAACATTGTGGGCAAAATATGTTTCAAAAGGAGAAAATATATATCTAGAATATCAATTATTACGAGCAGCCTGCTTTATTTGTTTTGGGGTGAAATCTGTTAAATTTCACAAGATAAATTTATCTATGCTTATAGTAAGCAGATATGTGCCTTTTGGTGACACTTTGAACTCTAAAATTTGAAAATGCAAATTATTGTCATTTTTCACAAATTTTGGAAAAAAATCATAAATTCATATATTTCCTTGAGAATTTGTCCAAGAAATATATTTGTTTGATGATGAAAATAGCGATGATGTCACCCTATGTTCAAATCCTGTAAAAATCTGTGAAATTATTTGAGTTTCTAAATCCATGATATACCCAGTGCATTCACGTAGCCCAAATGCTAAAAATTTTCCACAAGGAGAAAAGGATAATCCTCTGATTTTTTTGTGTCTGAAATGGAGCTTTGTTTGGTTTGAAGATTCAGCATTTATTAAATATAATAAGCCATCAGCACTATGAGCAATTTTTCTTCCACAAGACGAAATAGCAATAGCACCTCTTGTAGAGAATTTTCCATAAACTGATCGAACAAGTGTTCAATTTTCTGTTTCAATGACATATATAATAGTTGAATTTTTTATTGCTAAATATCTGCTTGATGGAGAAAATACTAATTGTCCTCATTTATAAGGAATTTCATCAGAAGGTCCAAGGGTTTGCTGATTCTTTTCTATATCTCAGCACCTAACAAAAGATTTATTATCATGAGCCAATATATATTTCCAGTTTTGAGAAAATTCCAGTTTAATTGTATTTATTTCAAATAAATGCTTTTTTTCATACTCATCCCAAAATCCAATATATTGCCCATGTGTTTTTGCTATGACAGGTTTGAGAATTGTGCTATGGATCTTAACAATCTGTGAAGAAATAAAATCGCTTAACCCAGTACTGGTCCTGGCTCCCTCATAAATTGGCATTTCCATCAAGTTATCATCAGTTCTATAGCAAAAATAGTCATCATTATCTGAAAAACCTAACCCTTTTCCATTTTTTGAATTAATTTTTGTGGCAAGCCCAAATTTCGCCATGCCCAGGTCACAGTTTGTAAAACTCACATTATGAAAGTGTGATTGGCAAAATTTGACTTCTTTTAAGTTACTGTTTGCAAAATTCACGTTTAAAAATAAGCATTGCGATAAATCGGCTTTTGGGATGCGAATATTGCTTAAATCTATGTCCTTAAACGGAAAATTGTTTTTTGCAAGAATTGTTGCTGCATTGCTGCATGCTAAATCAATTTCTTTTGAGGATCTTGACAGTAGAATTAATTTTAAAAGGTTTTCTGTTGAGTTTTGATTTAAGAATTTGGAAAATATAATATTGATGCATGGAAAGTCCTGTATTTCAAGTTTATTTAAATAACAAGCTTTAATAATGCCAATATTTTTCCAGTGTTTTATGTCTTTTAAAATTTTCTGAGCTAGATATTCATCATAATCTTTTACTGAATTGTGCTTTCTGACCTTTTTGCTGCTATAAATCATAATGCAAAATCAATATAAAATATGGCTCTCTTTGATATAAATAGCTATTTTGGGAATCTATATGCAAAATATTGGACTTAAATCAGAGCACATGGTATTGGAGCACATAAATCATAAAAATTGCTCTATAAAATGCTGTCTCTTTAATAGTATAAGCAATAAATAAAATGATTTTTTACTTTTTGTATTTATAAAATTTATTAGCATAACAAGGAAAACTATCAGCAGTGAAATGGTAAATAAAAATCCAAGGATTGATATAGATTTAAGAGCATTTATTTAATCAATCAGACATAGGCATTTTTTCTAAAAATGCTTTTTTGGATAGTAATTTCGACATTATATAAAGTATTTTAAAAAAGAAATTAAAATTAATTTAAATATTTCCATGTTATCCTTTATCTTATTACTATATGATTTTCAAACCTCAACTTATTAATATCTTTAAAAAATAAGATCTATTTTTCTAAAATTGATGCAGTTTGATATCTCATATATAAATAATCCAATTTTATAACCTCCCATAATCAAATCTTTATCAGGAGAAAAGCACAACAATTAAAAAATTAATTAAAAATTATAAGCTTTAAAGAAATATATCCTAGAGTCAAATTTTGTTTATAGCGCCAAAAGTTTATTACAAAGATATATAAAGTTAGCTTTTATGCTGTAAAAATTATAGAGTAAATCTATATTTATCAAAGATTCTCATTTTCCATGCATAAAGAAGCATACAAATTTATCACAAAATGAGCTCAACTCAACTATTTAAGCGCATTAAAATAAATCCATTGAAAATTTTATAATATTTTAGAGTTTATACTAATCACCTCTGTATTATTTGACCCAAAAATATCCCACTAGGAAAAGTGATAGCCCTCCAAATTAATTATTAAATTATTAAAATTTATAAAGCAGGATCATATTCAGCTATATGACTTTTATTTAATAAATTATTAACAAATCTATTAATTAAGATTATTTATGGTTGTACTTTTCAAAATCAACTATTGCCATGATATTATTGTTTTCATCTCTTATTGTTGCTTGGCCACGACTAATGTGAAATTTCTTTTCATAATAATCTTTAAAATCATACCAATACCGAATTCCATTTTCATCATCTTTAGACTGCTTGCAAACATTTACTAATAATCCCAATAAGATTGGATATTTAGCAGGATAAAAATTTTTTCCTCTGCAAAAATTAATTGCCTCTATTAAATATTTCTTTTGACCGAAAATATCGCCTTTTGTTAACTTTAGCATTGCTATTTCATTTAGCATGCCTATGTATTGTATGAATGCACAGTTTGAGATGGAACATAGATCCAAAGATTTAAGTCAATATTGCTCAGATTCCTCATACTTTTGCATCTTTAAATAAACATTACCTAAATTTCAATAAATTATTATTTTTCATTCTATATAAGTCTTCAAAAATTCTTCTAGTATTTTTTCTGCTTGTTTAAAATTAATTTCAGCTTTTTCGGTTTCATTTCTTTCATAATATGCATCTCCTAGTGTCTTAAATGCAAAGAATCGTAGTTTAAAATCTTTTTTAGAAGTACAATAATTTAAATTTGATTGTACATATTCCAAAAGTTGATCAACCATTTTATTATTTTTTTGTTTGATATAAGCTTCCAGAAGATAAAGGGACATAAGAAATATTCATTCCTTATTTTTCAGTAATTCTATAGTTTTTAAACAAATATTTTCACATTCTTTATATTTATTTAGATGTATGCAAGCTTCTGCAATACGAGGAATAATATCTATGTTCATGCTTGAACTAGCTAAATGACGATTGGTCAAGATAAGGCATTTATCTATATAATGATTCGATCTTTCTTCAAAGCCAAGCCGATAATACAAATCTCAAATATAATAATTAGATAAAATAATTAAATTTGTTTTCTCAATGAATGCGATTTTGCCTTTCTTTAGCAAAAGTAAAAAATTTTTAAAAAATTTTAATGGTTCATTGATTTGTCCTTTTAAATGATATATTTCGTTTATTTTGAATTTCAAGCTCATATAACTAGACTCCAATAAAATAGATTTTACTGATTTTCTTTGCATTGAAAGTGACTTTTTTGCTAAATTATAGTAAGTAAGAGATTCATCTAATCTATGCCACTTAAAATATATTTCTCCTAATAATCTATTCATTTTCATATCATGATGAATATAATATCGAAATGGTATTTCACTAATTTGTTTTGCTCGACAAATTGCTTTTACAGAGTCTTCATAGTTACCATTTAAGAGGTGCATCAATCCAATGAAATGGTGAATATGGCATGTTAGATATTTATAGCTGTAATTTGATATCTTTATTTCATAAAGAGATCTCTTGAAATAATAATGTGCATTTTCGAAATCTGTATTAAAATAGCAAACTTTTCCTGAAAGTATTAATGATTCTATTAAGTTTAAAGGTGATTTTAGTGGATAATTTTCAAAAAAATATTTGAATTTCTTAGTAAAGCGCTTTTTCTTAGAATCCTGAAATGCATCAGTAGAAATTTCTATCAGCTTGCAGAGAATACTTAATAGCTTTGAAATAGCGCTTTCATCATTAATGATTAATTTTCTATTTTTTACAAATAAATGGAAAGCTTTTATTAAATATTTTTCAATTTTTTCATAATTGTATTCCAATGAATAAAACCACGCAATATCTCTATAAACTTGACATAAATAACACATTCTCTGTGAATATATTGGAAAAGTATTGATTGAACTAAGTAAATTTTTTGAACACTTCACAAAATGATGTTTATTGCCCAATTTATAAAAAATAATTTGAAATCCTCTATAAAAGACAAGCTTTGGAACAATATATGGCACTTTTCGAACCTTCTTTTCAGTTCGCTTTCACAAAGATAAATCATGATTGAAAATATTATAAGCAATTTGATTTATTGAATATTGAAGAGCAGCAACTTGTTCATTAAGATCAATGTTGAATCACTTCAAATACAGTGAATATTCTTTTCAATTTTCTAAATATTCTAATGCAGTCTTATAATTTGGTTTTTTAATTGTTGCAATAAAGTCATCTGGTATGCTTCGATATGGGTAATAGTTCTTTGCTATTATGTATTCTTCATAATCAGAAGTAAAAACCAATTGATCTTTTATACATTGCAACATTAAAAAAGTTAACATATAAGATTCAGGATCTTGCTGAAATTCTGAATGGTTAAATAATTTTACGTAATAGTAAGCTGCGTTTTCATCTACAAGAAAATCATCAATTGGAATATGCAAAGACTGTTTCTTAACGAATGTTATTTTCATCAAATAAAAAATCACTGCATTACATAATGAATGAATACGCTTATATACTTCAGGTCTAAATTGTATTTTTTTTCCTCCTAAATATTGAGATTTAATTGAATCGAAGTTTATAGATGCTTCTTTCTTTATTGACTCAAATAAATTGATAAGTATTTCTCTCGATTTTTCATTAACTAGTCCAACAAGCCTAAGCTTTTGATGAAGACTTCCTGAATGAACTTTATCTCAATCATCTAAACAAATTTTTTTATTGCAAGATTCACATAGATAATAAGCTTCTTCGTACTCACAGATTTCACATAATTCATTCATATTATATCTGATTGAATTCTTAAAAAATTGCAACTTTATGCTTATCAGCACCTAAATAAGAGAATAACTTTTGCACTTAAGCGTTTATTGATAATCGATTAAGAGGAGAAAATCATATAAATAACTGAAATAATTAATTGATTAAATTTTAATTTTTATATTTTTAATCTAATTGGTTTGGCTTGAAAATTTCAATATTGTCATTTTCTCTTATTATGACATGCCCATTAATAGCATCAACTGAATCGATTGGTCTCATATATAGCGATCTGAATATTTCATTTACAGTTTTAGTTTCAATATCCCATATGTTTATAATTCCTTTATCATTTCCTGTCACAAGTATTGTCCCATTTGAATAAAAGCATAAGCTAGTTATTTTCTCATTGGTTTCCAATCAAATAATTTTATCAGTACATATATTTCAAATCCAAATATAATTCGTTTTATCCTCTAAAACCAAAATTGCAAATTTTGATAAAATAGGTGTGAGTGCAAATATCGAAGACCTTTGTTCCATGATGATTTGTTTTATAAAACAATCTTTTTCTAAGTCTCATATAAAAAGCATATTTTGTGAATCACACCAGAAATCATATTTTCCGCACTCAGTAAATCTAATATGACTAAGATTTTGCCGTTGAGTCAAAACATTTTTAACATTATCAAAATTAGGGATCCTTAAATACTCGTAATTGTACGAGTAATTTTTCAAACAGATTAAGTTATTTTCACAATTACTAAATGTGAAATAACATCAAGAGTTTAAATCTAACTTTTTTAATCACATATCACGCTTTATATGGTAAATAAAAATCGTTTGGTAAACATTGTGGGCTAAATATGTTTCAAAAGGAGAAAATACATATCTAGAAAATCAATTATTACGAGTAGCCTGCTTTATTTGTTTTGGGCTAAAATCTGGTAAATTTCACAAGATAAATTTATCATACTTTTTGTAAGCAGATATGTGCCTTTTGGTGACACTTTTGTGTTTAAAATTTGAAAATGCAGATTACTATCATTTTTAACAAATTTTGGAGAGAATTCATAAATTCATAAATTCCCTTGTGAGTTAGTCCAAGAAATATATTTGTTTGATGATGAAAATAGTGTTGATGTCAATCTATATTCAAACCCTGTAAAAATTTGTAAAATTACTTGAGTTTCTAAATCCATGATACATCCAGAGCATTCACGCAATCCAAACGCTAAAAATTTTCCACAAGGAGAAAAGGATAGTCCTCTGATTTTTTTGTTTCTGAAATAGAGCTTTATTTGGTTTGAAGATTCAGCATTTATTAACTGTAATAAGCCAGAAGCACTGTGAATGATTTTTCTTCCACAAGAGGAAACAGCAAAGGTACCTCTTGCTGAGAATAGGCCATTAACTGACCGAACAAGTGTTCAATTTTCTGTTTCAATGATATATATAATATTTGAATTTTTTATTGCTAAATATCTGCTAGAAGGAGAAAATACTAATTGTCCTCATTTATAAGGAATTTCATCAGAAGGTCCAAGGGTTTGCTGATTCTTCTCTATATCTCAGCATCTAAAAAAAAAAGATTTATTATCATGGGCTACTATATATTTTAAATTTGGCGAAAATTCCAGTTTAATCATATTTATATCAAATAAATGCTTTTTTTCATACACATCCCAAAATCCAATATATTGTCCATGAATCTTTGCTATGACAGGTCTGAGCTTTGTGCTTAGAATCTTAATGATATGTGAAGAAATAAAATCGTTTAACCCAGCTTTAGTCCTATCTTCTTGATAATATTCCATTTTCATCAAGCTATCATCATTTCTATAGTAAAAATAATTATCATTGTCCGAAAAACTTAACCCTTTTCCATTTTTTGAATTAATTTTTGTGACAAGCCCAAATTTTACACTGCTCAGATCACAATTTACAAAATTCACATTATGAAAGTGTGATTGACAAAATTTGGCTTCTTTTAAGTTACTGTTTGCAAAATTCACGTTTAAAAATAAACATTGAGATAATTCGGCTTTGGGAATGCGAATATTGCTTAAATCTATGTCTTTAAAAGAAAAATTGCTTTTTGCAAGGATCGTTGCAGCATTACTGCATGCTAAATCAATTTCATTTGATGACCTTGAAAGTAGAATTAGTTGTAAAAGGTTTTCTGTTGCGTTTTGATCTAAAAATTTGATAAATAAACTATAAATGTTTGGAAAGTCTTGTAATTCAAGCTTATTTAAATAAGAAGCTTCGATAATGTTGATATCTTTCCAGTTGTTTATATCTTTCAAAATTTTCTGAGCTAGGTATTCATCATGATCTCTCAATGAATTAATAACTCTGACCTTTTTGCTTTTAAGTATCATTATAATAAAACAATATAAAATATGGTACCTTTGATATAAATAGCTGCTTTGTGAATCGATATATATATTTGGCTTAAATAAGTGCATAAAATAACTATTGCATACCCTAAATAAAACTATTTGCATAAATTGCTTCTTTTCAATAACAAATTGCAATTTTACGGTCATTTATAATAAATATTAAATTTAAGACAAAAATTATGATAAGAAACAGTCAAAAAATTTTATAAAAATCAATTTGCTTTCTTTCATCAATTTGTATTTATTAAAAATATTTCTGAATATTTAATTTTAACGCTATTGAGTATTTTTTTGGAAATATAAAGCTTAATTTATCTTATTTGATTTGAAAATTTCAACATTATTCTTCTCTCTTATTACTATACGATCTTCAATAATCTCAACTGTATCTATAGCTCTGCAAACTAAAGATCTAAATTTTTCCAAAATGGACGAAGTTTTGATATCTCATACATAAGTAATCCCATTTTCATAACCTACAACAATCAATTTTTCGTCAGAAGAAAAGCAACAACAATTAATATTTTCTCTTTTAGATTTTAAATAAATTGTATGGTGAGATTCTGGATGCCAAATTTCAAGACAATCTTTAGTCTTAGATTTCTGACTTAAAATTGCAATTTTTGTTAAAAGAGTTGTAAAAGCATAAATGGTGTATTGTGGTCTAACACAAATGTGCTCAACAAAATTATCTTTCTCTAAGTCTCAAGAATGTAAATTATTATTAGAATCAGCTCAATAATGATACTTCCCACATTCAGAAAATTTTAATGAGTTGCTGCTGAATGTCAATTTTTCTGACCATTTCCATATCAGGAATTCTGAAATATTCATAATATGATCCATTTACACAAATTAAATAGTCTTCATAATAAGAAAAAGCTAGACAATAGCACCAATAATTAATATTTTTTGTTTTCAACCAATAATCATGCTTAATATCATAAATTTTTAAACTTGGGTATTTTCTTATAGCTAAATACGTGTCAAAAGTAGAAAATACAATAAGATCAAGATAATTATACCCAGCAAGAATTTTTATTTGTTTTGGGCTAGGAGTTTTCAAGTCTCATATAATTGATATTTCACTTCCCGTAGTAAGCAAATAATTTCCATTTGGAGAAATTTTAGCGTCGATTGTTTGCGTATGTCGATTGTAATCATTTTTAAGGAACTCTGGAAA
>CATKHM010000039.1:9464-64957 GCA_949751825.1 Blepharisma undulans
CTCTTCATACATATTTTCAATAGCTTCTAAAGCTTAGAGGGTTTTTGGATCGGTTCCCATTTACCACAGCCATTTCATGCTGATTATGCACTGTTGCAAGTCTGGAATTGCAAGACTGTTTGAGCTCGAGATAATTTTTGCCTGCATATTTTCTTATATTATTTCACAGCAAATTTTCAGTTTTTATAGCAGAATTACAAAATGGAACCATAATTATAATACCGACTGAAAGCACAAAAATCCCTAGTAATAATAGGAGGTATATTTCAGTTTTAAAATCAGATATTGCTGATTTTTGGCAGTCTATTACATCATATAATGATTTATAGCAATATTTATAAGCTTCTCCGTATCCGTTTAATGCAAAAAACGAAGTTTCTTTAAAATAATTTTCTGAGTTATTGAATTTTGAGATAAAGTCATAGCCCTATATTAAAATTACTGATTGAACAAATTGTCCAATAGTATCCATCAAGGTGGTTCTTACCTTATACATTTCATCATCAACTTTTCATAAATTAAGATTTGTTTCGCTAAAAATATTAGTCCCTGAGCACGAACTTCAATTAGTTAAATTTTTGGCGGCACTTCAATATAAATTATCCAGATTCTTTACATTTTCTTGAAAGCGTTGCATTGAAAGCTGAACTATATTATCAACATTAATTAATGAAAGTATATATATAAGTCTTGAAAGAACTCCAAGTTGTAAAAATGATTTTCCTACATCTCCTATGGTTTTTGGAAGGCTGATATCACGAACTATACTGATTCCATTGAAAGCGTAAAACAACACAGCAAGATTTGTAGCGAGAACTACAGCTATCTAATTATAAATTACCAATATCACAAAAACAATATGCAAGGTATCAATCGCTCTTGATGAAATTTTCATCATCTGAAGAAAAACACTTAAAGATGAGCTTTCTGTTTGAGATTTTTCATCATCAGATTTTTCTTTTGCATGCCCACTGACTAATTTTGTAGTTTCGTTTGGGTTTGATTGAAAATCTGACTTAGGATCAACCATTTCTTTAGACATTAATAAAGAATTCTCTTCAGAAGGCGAAGACCTGAACATATGGAATGATAGTGGAGTCGGTCTGACAAAGTTGTCTTCTGGAAGATCATCTTGGTTTCTCCATTTTTCATCTTTTCATTTGAGTATTTCATCGGAGTCATTTATTAATAGGACATAGGGGATTTTTATATTGTAAAATTCTGTATAGCACAAAACTAAGATCGTTTCATTTTCAAAGCCTGATAGCTTGTAGGGAATCAGCGGCTGAAAATCTATTTCTTCTAAATCCAGAAATAAAGATTTTATATTAGTTCCTATCAAGTTATCGTGCCCAACCACTTTAGGAAAATCTTCAGTATAGCTGTAAATTTCTCCATCTTCTGATATTAGAGCGACCTGATGGCTTGATTTATTTAATTTGAACACAAATATCGTCACGAGGATGTTATTAATAGAAGTTATTGATGCTTTTCCAATGCACTCCAATAAAAAATTTCTGGGTGACATAAAAAAGCAGCCATCATTGAAGATGATTTCAGTTGTGGAGCTAAAATGAACCATTTCGTTCATTATATCAGTTGTTTTTTCTTTATAAGGGTCTGGAATAAAATGACTCATATTATTCCCCACAATTCCATGTGTTGAAAGCTTAAAAATTTCTGCAGCTCTTGGGCTTGCAAAGAGAATTTCTCCAAAATTTTTTTCTTCATTCGAAATAAGCAAAATTCCATTATTCGTATTAAAGCAGCTCAAGTTTTGCACTTCATTTGTGATGCTTGAAAAAATTCGATCGAAAAATCTAAGTTTGTAATTAAGCTTATCAGAATTATCGTAATCATGCAAAATATTCCTCATATATAAAAAATATAGACCTAAAGCATCTCTGGAATTGTGGTATTTTGTGGTAAGCTGTTTGTATTCAGTGTTCAGAAAAGAAATTCCATCAGTGATGGAATTTAGGGATTTAATTAATTTTGAAAATACTGGTTTTTTGGAAGTGACTTCTTCTCAAAATAACGATAAATTGATACACAATTTTCTATCTTGCTGTTTTATTTGATGAATTTTATGGTAATAGTTCTCGTAAGATACACTTTCATTTGAATCGGAATTCATAATAATTTTATTGCAGAGATATTCTTGATATCTTGCTTCTAAGTTTCAGCCTGATATATGCTTAATTTTTGATAATTTAATCTTTGCCAAGGCTTCATTTTTTAATGTAAATAGGCAATAGTTTGCTATCCATATTATTTGAAGCTTATCTCTATGAATACGTTTTGAAATGAAAAAATTTTCAAAAATTCGAATAATTTCATCTTTGTTTTCAACATTTCCTGAACATAATGCATGCCTAAGAGATTTTTCTAAAATATACTGATTTCTGATTCCTGTTATATTTTCTGGTATATTTTTGCTTATTTTTCTTTGAAGCTTTAAAGCATAAATAATGATAAATGCAATCGAGATTGGATACAGAAAAATTGCAAAAAATGTAATAGAAAGCGAATTATTAATGCAGTAGCCAAAAATAAAAAGAAAAGACATCAAAACAATAGTAAAAAATCTAAGAATTGTCAAAATACTGCAATATTCTGAAAAATAGGGCAAAAATGTAATAGTCTCAGCTAATAAAAATGCTGAGCTTATCAGTGCTAAAATCTGTAAATGTATAATATAATCATCAGCAAATATCGAATATAAAATCGGAAAAGTAAATGTAAAAATTGAACTGTGAATCTCAATTTTTGAATGCGCTTTGGCTTTTACTATACTTTTTGCTGTACAATGGCGAATTTCACCAGAAAGCATAGAATACAAAAAAATGACCAAAAAACTCACAAAAATTGCAATCAAGCTTAATGCTTGTATAACGCTTGGGATTTTATAATTCACTGAATCATCATTTTTTTCATATTCTGTTACAGTTTTTTGCTGCGAAAAATTGTATTTAAGAAATATCGTGAATAATTCCAAAGATGGTATATACAAAAAAGTCAGCCAAACACAAATCAATCTTTTGAATACACTAAATATAATCATTGGCAAGCTAATCGAATAATAAAGAAGTAATACTAAAACAAAAATACCTAAAAAAACAGCGAAAGCATACGCCATTAAGATATATAAGCATGCATCAGCAATTCCAAGTGCTGAACAAGTATTATCTATTTTTAAATATCCAATAATTTTTCACATAATCATGTTATCTTTTCAATCTTCAATTGAAAGGTTTGGAATTCATAGTAAACTGACCATTTGAAGGCATCACAAAGATACTTCGATTATTAACTTGACCTTTTGCTGTGGTAAGGATTGTCCTACGTAGCTTTTTTGGTAGTATAGAATAGAGAAAAACTCAAAAACTGCATTTATTATAGGTTTCTCTTCTTTTAAGCTTGAATTTTTTTTGTTTAAAACAGAAGCTTCGCCTATTTCAGCTTCAAATTCTATCATAATGTCTTAATTAATTAAAAACATTAAAAGCTGACATCGTTAAGAAAGGTTGATAATCAAAGATGACATATGAAGACTTTATATTAACTTTTAAACAATAGACTAACCTAATTTCAGCAAATTAGCAAGAATTGGAATTTCAAAGTGGAAAGGAGTCTGATTCAGGTTATCAAGCTTTGAAACAGAGCTGACATAAAGACAATTATTTAAATAATGCACTTATGGATTACTGTATTTTTGCAAATAATTTACTATTAATTTGGTGGGTAATACACAATAGATGTGTAGTTTTTTTCTAATTTCAAAAAATAGTGGTTTTCTGAATGTTTTTGCTTAAAAACCAAGTGAGATCTTATTTTATTTATAATTTTAGTTAAAATTAAGAAACAATTTATTATTACTTTTTAAATAATCCCTATATTGTTTAAAACAAATAGCTTCCATTGTGAATTCATTCTGATGTTTAGACTCTGGAGAATAAAAATGAAAAGTAGGTACTGCCGACTTAAATTTAAATTTGATGAATTTTCTAGAATCTTTATTTTTATATTTTAATTTTAACAAGTATGATATAGATCGCTTATTTTGCGTATATTGGCATTAATTTATTAGTAAAAATAAGCAAACGATTTAACATATTGTTTTGGTCATTTTCCAAGAGCTCGGAAAGCAATTCCTTTGAGTATTAAAGCTTCAAGGCATCTAATGGCAAATTGATTTGATGCGTGAATAATGTGAAAATATATTATCCTTAACAATTCTTTTATCTGCAATTGATCATGCTGCTGAATTTTATTCAGTGTAAATAAGAACGATATATCCTCAGTTACACAGTATTCTTGATTTATGCCTAATTTGAGTAACATCGATAATCAAGACAGACTCATGACTTATATGTGTCTAGGAAAAGTTTCTTTAGGCTCTTGGAGTTTTGATTCAAGTATATTTCATTCAGAGAATTCAGAATTTGAGTCTGGGTCGCAGAAATTAATAATTTCTTCTCACACTCAAAATTATCTATTGACCTCGAGTTCAAAGACTGTTCAATTCCTGATACAATGAGACTTATTCAAATAAAGACTAGATCAAACATATCGAAGAATTTACACATGTGAAAGCGTGTTAGATCAAAAAAAATTTATTTATGACCTCTTAAATTATTAAGATATGCGAATTTAAGATATTTCACATAAATTCAAGTTCAAACTTATCCCAAAAATTTTCCAGGAATTAACTTAGCTATCATCTTGATTTTCTCAAGATTTTTTTGTTCTTTGATTAAAAAAGGCAAATAAAATCCAAAGTATAAAATGAAGGAGCTCAAAATAAAAAGAATCAATGCAACAATAATTCATTGAAGTTGCTTCATAATAACTTTTTGAGAGTAATTATTTACTAAGTCCACTAATAAGTCATATTCACTATCCAAAGCACTTATTGCTTGCACTATATCAAATCAAAGATATATATCTCCTGTTGCATAGTAATCAAAATAATATGCATCAAAAGGTAAAACACCTCCTGCTGCATATACACCATAATCAGCTATTTTATTTACTTTTTCAGTCATCTCGTAAAAGTTTTGCCTAAATTCTTCTGAAAGCAGCAAAGAATATTTTGAATTTCTTATTTCTTTTGAAGAATATGTCAAAGAAGAAGCCACATCATTAAGGCAAGTAAAAGGATTTTTAAACTGATATAAATCAGGCAATTTTGCTGTTAAAGCAACAGGAGAAGTCATAACTGACGCTTCACTTGTCCATACTATTAAAGATTTTGTTAAAACTTGAGTATTTATGACAGCTCTTATGAGATTTGGCCTCAAATATAAATATTCTGTGCAATTGTGATATAAATACAGAAGATTTATCAAGAAAAATACTAATGCTAAAACAATATATAAAGAATATCTCCATACATACTTTGAATGATTTTTAAAATTTCCCTTCATGCTTGTATGTTTTACATCAGCAAATAAAATGTTATTTTTGCCATGCATTGACGCTAATCGATCAAAACATGCATTTTTAAGAGTTTCATAGTGATCATTTACGTGCCTTTTGATCTGATTTCATAGATTATTTTCTGCATTGATCACATATTTTATAAATGGAATAGTAAGGCCAAGACTGATGACCAAAATTCCAAAGCCAGCTGACAAGAGGATATTCATCCTGTATTCCAAGCCATCAATATTTCTCATCCCACAGTCTGTGACTCGATAAAATGAACTATTGCAATAGTGAAAAACTTGGTTTATCCCATTTAAATTGAAAAACTGCACTTCTTTGGTTTGGTCTTCATGGTTATTTCATTTTTCAATAAAAGATTTTCCCTGAATAAAGGTTACTTGAGTAATAAATAATGATATAGCATTAATCAGATTTGTTCTTTTCAGCTGAAAATCATCTTCAACATCTCAAATGAAAACATTTTCATCTATAAAAATATCAGTCCCTCCACATGATTTTCAATTATTTAAATTTTCCGTCACGTTTAGCCGAATTTCTTTCAAAACATCTAAATTTATCATAAAATGCTCATAAGAATAGTCAATTAACTCCTGGGGACCTGAAAGATCAGTTAAAACATTTACCCCTCTTGAAAAATGGCCCAGAGCTTCTACTGATTTTTCAATTTTTCCTAAAATAAGGTTTAATTCAATATCACTCCCAGCCACAATGGCTATGGCTGTATAAATTAAAACAATTGAATTTGTGGCAATTACAGTCAACATCTAAATACATTTTACTGCAGAAATCAAAACAATATGAAAAATTCTGATAGAGCGTGTTGATAAGTTTGCAGTTTTTTCTAAATTATGGCACCATGATGAGCTTTCTGATTCACTTGCCATTCTGATTCTTAATTGGGAGTCTGTTTTAAGAGCTGATGACGATTTAATTTCATCTTTTTGTGAAAATGTTGAGGATTTGGAGTTTTTAGGAGAAGAATCAATATTTTTCTCAATGTATAAGCAGCCTTCGTTGAGATTCAATGCTTCAATTTCGTTTGGATCGTTAATTAATACAATGTAATTGATTTTTATGTTATAAAACTCAAGAAAGCATGGAACCAAATAAGTTTCGATGCTAATATCAGTAAGAAGATAAGGAGTAAATGGTTCAAAAGCTATGCTTTTTAAATTTGGATACAGGTCTTTTATATTATATCCTGTTATCTCATCGATAAAAACTCCAGAGAATTGCTTGAAGTTTTCAGTATATGAGTAGATTTTCCCTTTTTCTGAAATTATTGCAAATTCCTGGGATGTTTTTACTTCTTGAAAAGCGAATAAAATACAAAAATTACCTTCAATACACACCAAAGACGCTTTCCCAAGGCAATTAATAATGAACTTGGTTGGTAATAATAAGAAAAAATGACTTGGGATTTTTATTTTTACTTCTGTCACTAGTTGAAAAAAATCTGATATTTGACGATTTATATATGAATCAAAAGGAGGCGGCATAAAAACTTGAATATTATTCCCTACAATTTCATTTCTTGGGTATTTCAAAATTTCTGATGCTTTTTGATTTGCATACAAAATTTTTCCAAAATTCTTTGTTGAGCAAGAAATAAACATTATCCCATTGCTGTGGTCGAAAAAAGTAAAATTTTTGGTATCTTTTTTTGGACTTGACTGATTGGTTAAGTTCTCAATTGTTTGGAATTTATACCCTAGTTGATTTGATTTTTCAAAATCGCATAAGATCTGCTTTGCAAATGAAAAATAATATCTTAAAGCTTCTTTGCTCCTGGGAAACTTTTCATGTAAGTTAGAATAATTTTCTGTAATAAATGCAAGAGAATCTGGGATAAAATTGAGGAGTTTATATAGTTTTGTTACATTTGGATTCATAGATACCACTTCTTTTCAAAAATCTAAAAGTTTCACACATAAAGTTGCATCAAGCTTTTTTATATCACTGATTTTTTGAAAATAATTTAAAAACTCAATGCTTTCATGTCCCTCAAATTCATAGAGGACTACTTTACAACAATATTCTTGGTAATCCCCTTCTAAACTTTTATTAGAATACTTTGCTTTGCATAACTTTATTTTAGCTAAAGCTTCGTCTTCAATAGTGAACATACAATAGTTTACTTCTCAAATGATAAATAATTTACTTTTGTATAGTGAAGTCTCTATAAAGCATTTACCAAAAAAATAAAGGACTTGGTCTTTATTTTCGGCATTGTTTAAAATATTTCTCAAATTGTGTTCAATTGCAAAAATATTTTTGATATGTTTGTAATTTTTTGGTATTTTTGAGATGATTTTTTTACTCGTGTGTTTTACAAGTTGAGTGATGATTAGAAGGGTAATTGGAATAATTGTAAAAGTAAATAATGCTATCACAAATGATGTATCAAGAATTCTGGCGAAAATAAATAGGAGTGACAGTAAAGTTACTATTGAAAATTTTATTGCAGCTAAACAGTTTGCAAAAAAGTTAAAAAATGGTAATTTTGCAATAATCCGGGATAATAGAAGCCCAGAAAAGGTCATTAAAATTATTTGAAAAAATATAGCATAATCACTCCCAATAATGCAAAACAAAATTGGCGAAGAAAAAGTAAATAATGATGCATAAATCTCAATATTTGAATAAGCTTTTGACTCTATTTTTTGCTTAGCCAGCGAGTGTCGAATTTCTCCAGAGAATATACTGCTAATTAAATTAGCAAAAAAGTTTCCAATTAGTGCCAAAAATATGATTATTTGTAGTGATTTGGTTACTCTGAAATTGCTGATATCATTATTTTCATAATATTCTGAAATATAATTTTTTGGAAATCAATTATATTTCAAACATATGGAAAGTAAGGTAGTTATAGGAATTGCTGCAAAATTTATAAGTCCAAAGTGCAGTTTACTTAAAAACCTTATAAAATATCCTGGAACAGTTAATGAAAAATGAATTAAAGCTATAATCGCTATAATCCCAAAAATATTAGCTGTATAAATAGCAATTGATGCATAAATGCAAAAATTCACTACACCATAAGCTGAGCAAGCATTATCTATCCTTACATACCCTATAAATCTTCAAAAATCATCATTTTTGTCTCAGTCACTTATCGATAAATTTGGAATCCATAGTAAGCTGGAAATTTGGATACACCAAACCAAAGCCACACAAACGATCTGTATTTGCTGAACAATAAGTAATTGTTTTTGTGGTTTTTTCTCATAATACATCATTTTATACAGCTCAAAAAGAGATTCAAGCCATGACTTTGTGTTTTTTCGCCAATTTTGAGTTGAGCACCATCATGCATCGCCAATTTCAAACTCAGTTAAAATATCCTTGGACATTAATTTCTTTGATTATTATCCCATTAATTCAAAGTTTAGCGCTTAAAAAACAAGCAAAGATATTTAATTCTCTATTTTTGCAAGTTTCTTGTATTTAAGGAATGTATAAAAATAAAATTTTCTATTTCATTAAATTTTATTAAAAATCTAAATTGCTGATTTATAAATTATATCTATTTTTTAAGAAATAAACTAGCTTTTTCAATTGGTTTTAATCTCATAATTAGAAAAAGCATAATATTATAGAAAATTAAGCTATATTTTCTTGTATGTACAGTGAATACGATTATAGCTTATTATGAAGTGCTCCCTCCCTCCCAGCTCCCTTGATTAGTTTCAGAATAAATGATCTGCAAATCAAATTTACTTTCAAATCTTATTGAAGATCTTGCTAATTCGACTTAAAATATCAAATATACAGAAGGCAGGGGATTTAGGTCAAGAAATGCCTGCTTAGAAGGTATATAATTTACTAGATTTGAAATTCTTTTAATATTAGCAAGACTTTCCTTGATGCAGTCTTGCTTGGAACTTTGCAATTGAGACCTATACGTTTTAAGATTAAATGAGAAACTGAAATAAATTCATTTTTATTTAAAAATAAATATAAAGTCATGAATTTATTATAACAAAGAAATCCAATTCGATAGCTTTCATTAAAATTCCTTTATTAATATTTGTTATAAATCTTTATCTCCTAAATCTACTATTAATCACGCCCACTAATTCTTCCTTAATCAATTAATCATCTTCAAAAACACATCAATCCCTAAGGAATCTACATAATAAGCATCAAATGGGGCAAGTCTTGAGACATAAATTCCTTAATCTAATTTTCTTAAATATTTGTATGCTCTAAAATTGTCGAAATTCTAAATATTTGAATTTTAATTATTGCAATTTTAAAAAATTATCCAAAAATTGTTTTAATTCAATTGAACTCATAGAATTTAAAAAAAATATCTTGCAAAATCGACAATTATTTTTTCTTTACTTTTTAAAGCCAAGTCTAATTTTAGCTAATTATCGATTATTTTCCATAGTTTTATAAATTTTAATACGTTATAAAGGAATCGAATACGCAAAATAGGAAACTTAGTTAAAACTTTTAGAAGGTATTAATTTTGCAATGGCTTTCATGTTTATAAGCTTTTTTTGCTCTCTCAATAAAAATGGTAAATAAAACGCAAAATATAAAATTCACGAGTTTATCGTAAAAATAGCCAAATTAATAGCAATTCACCGTAATTGCTGCATAATAGCACTTTGTGAATCTTTATCAGCCAAATCTACCAATATATCATATTCACTATTCAAAGCATTTATTTCTCTAACTAATTTATATCACATTACAAGAAAACTATCAAAACCTGCAAAATCTATGTAAAAAATACCAGTGAAGTCTATATAATAAGCCTCAAATGGTAATAATCCTCCAGCTGTATAAACCCCGTAATCCGCTATCTTTGTTATATTGTTTGTGTTCTCATAAAATATTCTCCTGAATTCTTCAGAAATCATTGGTAAATACTTTGAACTTCTTATTTCTTTTTCAGAATTTTGCAGCGAAGATATTACTCTATCCATAAGAAATAATTCATTGAAAAATGGAAAAAAGCCTGATAAATAACTAGAAAGAGATATAGGAGTCATGGATACAGAAAACTCACTTGTCCATACAATTAAAGATTTATACAAAACTTGAGAGTTGATTATATTTCTGATAAGCTTCGGCCTTAGATACAAATATTCTGCACAATTATGATATAAATAAAGGTAATTTATTAAAAAAAATGCCAATGCCAAAACAAAGTAGACAGAATTTCTTCAAACATATTTTCAATGGTTTTTAAAGTTTCCTTTTTCTCGATTTTTTTTTGAATCAGAAAATAATATATTGCTTTTTCCATGGATTTTTGACAGCCGATCAAAATAATTTGCTTTAAGACTTTCATGATTTTTACAAGCGTTCTTTTTGATTTTATTTCATAAGATATTTTCTGCATTTACGCTATATTTCGCAAAAATCATTGTAACCCCTAAGCAAAAAACTAAATTTGCAAATCCAATAACTAGCAGGCTGTTCATTCATGACTCTAATTCTTTTGAATTGTTCATAGTGCAATCAGTAAAAGTATATATCGAGCTATTACAATAATTGAAAAGTTGGCCTAGGCCGTTTAAATTGATGAATTGAACCTCTTTCGTAAAATCTTTTTTATTTTTATATTTATCAATAAAAGTATTTCCCTATATATCAGTTACAACTGTAATAAATTGAGAAACAGCATCAATCAAATTGGTTTGCTTTATATAGAACCCATCCAAACTGTTTCAAATCGGAATATTTTCACTCATAAATGCTTCATTTCCTCCACATACATCTCAATCCGCTAATCTTGAGATGACATTTTGATGACTTTCTTCTAAAATTTTCATATAACTTATTGTCTGATTAAAAGAATAGTCTATTAATTCTTGTGATGTTCCAGTGAGCACTCCTACACCTCTTGCATTATGAGCTATTCCTTGAACTGATCTTTCTATTTTTCCAAGCAAAATTAGTAAATCAATATTGCTTTCAGCCACAATAGCATTTGAGGTATAAATCAGAACGACTGAATTTAAAACCATGACAATCACCATCTATATAGAGTTTACAGATAAAATAAAAACAAGATGGAAAATTCTTATTGAATGAGATGATAGTTTCACAATTTTATTTAAATTTTCAAATTGTGGAAGGCTTTCTGTATTTTTAGCAAATTTATACAAAGTCTCAGATTTAATGCTCTTCAAATGCTTTTTTTGCATATCTTGATTTATTCAATCATACTTCAGTTGGCATTTTGAGGGTACTTCAAGAGTTTCCTTAATAATGTTCACATTTTCATTTGGTTTTCCAGCATTTATTTCTGAAGGATCTTCAGCTAATAAAATATAATCAATTTTTAAGCTAAAAAACTCCAAATAGCAAGGAATCAAATAACTGCCAGTTTCAATAAGTTTGTAAAAATTAAAAGGCTGCAAATTAAGATTCTCTAAACTAGGAAATAAATGATTAACACTAAATCCCTTAAAATTTTGAGGTGTTTTTTCTATAAACTTCCAAAAATTTTCACTATGGCAAGAGATTTCTTTATCTTCAGAAATTAAGGCAAATCCATATGTGTGCTTGATCTCTTGGAATGTCATCATAATATATAAATTATTTGAAATTGATACCAATGATGATTTTCCAATACAATCAATAATAAATTTATCAGGCAATGACAAAAAAAAGCTATTAGGAATCTTTAATTCCGTATTAACTGTGAATTGAAGATATTTAAACAACTCGCGATTAAATAAAGAATCATAAGGAGGTGGTATAAATAACGAAAAATTGCAATTTTTTATTTCTCTTGGAGGAGATTTGAGTATTTCTGATGCTTTTTGATTAGCATAAACAATTTTTCCAAAAACATTTTCTTCGATAGATATAAGAATCAGCCCGTTGTTGGCATCAAAATAGCTCAAGCTTTTATTATCAGCAACTTGCTGACTTTCTAGATATTCAATAGATTGAAATTTATTGCTTAATAGCATTGAATTGCTAAAATTACACATAATCCCTTCCATATATGTCATGTAATAAGTTAAAGCTTCTTTTGATTTTGGATACTTTTGATGTAAATTTGAATAATTTTTTGAAAGATTTTTAATAGATTCTGATAAAAATTCTAGCATTTTATTTATTTTATTCGGATTAGGGTCTACAGAAACAACTTCTTTCCAAAAATCCAGAAGTTTAACACATAGAATAATATCTTTCATCTTAGTTTCATTGAATTTTTGAAAATAATTTAAAAATTGAATGCTCTCACACTCATCAAACTCTAAAACGTTTTGTTTGCACATATATTCTTGAAAATCTCCTTCAAGAGAGTGGTCAGAATATTTTGCCTTCCAAAGTTTTACTTTAGCCAAAGCATTGTTCTTCAAAGTAAAAATACAGTAATTGACTTCTCAAATAACTAAAAGCTTATTTATTGATAGAGTTGTCTCATTGAAGCACTTAGCAAAAAAACATAAAATTTGATCTTTATCTTCGATATTATTCAAGCATAGAAAATGCCGAAGGATATATTCACACTCAAAAACATTTTTAATATTTTGAGGATTTCTTGGAATTTTATCAACAGTTTTTTGATCTGAAATTTTCACTTTCCGAATAATCAATCCTGTAATAAGAGGCACTATTGTGAGCATAAATAATCAAATCACAAGTGACGTATCAATGATTCTCGCGAATATAAATAGAGCAGACAATAAAGAAACTTCCAAAAATTTTATAGTGATTAAGCAATTCATAAAAAAGCTGAAATATGGCAATTGCTTGATCGTTGACAGAGCCAAAGTTCAAGAAATAATCATCAAAATAATTTGAAAAAATATGAAATGATTATCTCATGTCACCACAAAGATCAAAGGTAAAAAGAATGCAAATACCGCTGAATAAATATCAATTTTTGAATGAGCTTTTGAGTCTAATTTAATATAAGCCAATGAATGACAAATTTTTGCTTGGCAAATTGTATTGACTAAGTTAAAAACAATTAAACAAACCAATCCTAAAAAAATAAAAAATCACATGGAATTATTGACTCTAAAAGAAGAAAATTTATTTTTTTCAAAATATTCCCAGGCATAATCACTTGGAAATCAATTATACTTTAAGCATATAAAAAGCAAAGCAAATATAGGCAATGACAAAAATTTGCACATAATTTCAAAACTGACTTTAAAGATTTTGAAAATAATTTTTGGAGTTCATATAGAGAAGTAAATAAGAATTAAAACAATAAAAGCCCCAATTATGTTTGCCATAATAAGGCCAAGCGATGCATAAATACATATATCTATGACTTCATATGCTGAACATACGTTATCTAGTCTTATATATCCAATTATTTGTCATATATATTTATTGCTTTCTCAATCCTTTATATTTAAATTTGGAATCCATAAAAAACTTGCCATACAAAGGCACTCAATCAAATTTTCAACTAAAGCTGTTATTTTTTGCATGAATATTGAGCATTTCTGCTCATTTTCCTCTTGATAAATCCTTTTAAATAGCTCAAAAGCAGATTCTGATCATAATTTTTCATCTTTGATTTTCAGACTTAATGATGAGTTATCATTGAATCCTTCCAACATTTCTGAAATAAGTTTTGACATATATATATTATTACAAAGGTTAAAAATTTTGAGCAAAAAAAAACCTTCTTAATTACAAATATAACAGTTTTAATATATAGTTAATAGGATAAAAAATAATAAGCCATAGACAATGAGATTGCATTCAATCAGTCAATGTCTAATCTGAATTATCTTCTCGCGCTATAAGATATGCTTGAAGCCTACTGATAAATTGAGAAATTGGCATTTAAACGTATTTGATTGTTTTTTTATACTCTTGAATTGTTCACTTAATGGATTAGATTAATGATAGCTATTTAATTTGCTGTATCCTGCAGGATTAGTATCAAACTTAAAAACACAATGGCGATTTTTAGCAAAGTACATATTTATACGTTTTGCTTTCTAAAAGCATTCCCTTATATCAAAATTCATCTTTAAAAGAGAATTTCCATTTGTTTTCCATAAGTTTGATACCCAAGAACACACAAAAAGATTTATTATAAACACAATTATAAAAGCATTTATTAAAAAGTCCACAAAATAATATATGTCTCTATTATTTCCTATTATCAAATAATGAGCAGCTATAATTATAGGTAAGTTCCATGTGAATGCGTTCGATCAAGAATTTATTTTCTCTTTAAAAAATTTTCTAATAAAATACTTCGATTAAGAATGAAATTAACTTATTATTTAATTTGTCTCAAAAATATTCCCAGGAATAATCTTCGAAATAGCCTTGATCCGCTCAAGATTTTTCTGTTCTTTGCGAAGAAAGATTCAATAAAGCCAAAAATATAAAACAAGGGAAGCAATAACAAAACATCCTAATGCAATGACTATTGATTTTAACTGCTCTAAAATAACATTTTTTGAGTCCCTATCAGCGAGATTTGTCAATAAATCATATTCACTGTCTATTGAATATATTTCATAAATTAATTCAAATCATACATTTATAGCATCTGAGGTTGCAGAATATACTAAATAGTAAGCTTCAGCATGCAATAGCTGCCCAATTCCATAAATTCCATAATCTGCCATCAAAATTACATTTTCTGCTTTTTCGTAAAAAATACTATGAAACTCATTGGAAAGCATAGGAGAATATTTCAGGTCCCTTGTTTCTTCTTCAGAGTAAGATAAGCGTGAAATTGAATCATCCAGATAAGCATAAGGATTATAAAAGGCATAAACGTCAGGCAAAAAGTTTTCCAATTCCAAATCATTTCCTTCCATGAGTGCTTCACTTGCTCAGACAATTAAAGATTTATATAAAACCTGCGAGTTTATCATGGTTCTCAATAATATGGGTCTCAAGTTTAGGTAAAGGATGCAATAATTGTATAAATAAAAATAATTCATCAAAAAGAAGCTGAGTGCCAAAAGAATATATATAGAATTTCTCCAGAAATATTTTCAATAATTTTTAAAATTTGCCTTTTTCTTCTTGCTACTAATGTCGTTGGCTATAAAATCATCTTTTCTGTGAATTATTTTCAATCTTTCTACACATGCGTTTTTGAGGTCTTCATAATGTTCACAAGCATGCATTTTTATTTTATTTCAAAGTCTATTTTCTGCATTAATAGAAAAATTAGTAAATGGGAAAGTAATAAGTAAAGAGATAACTAAGGTCCCAAAGCCTAAAGATAAAAGAACATTGGTTCTCAATTGCAAATAGTTTGTACTTTGGACTGAGCAGTCTGTAATTCTATATAAAGACTCATTGCAATAATGAAAAACTTGATTTAAGCCATTCAAAAATAAAAATCTAATTTCCTTAATTTGATCGTTTGTGCTATTCATTTTTTGGATATAGCTTTTTCCCTAATTTTTTCTTACATTTCTGATAAACTCTGAAATAGCCTTAATCAAATTGACTTTTGTTATATATGGATCACCATCAACATTTCAAAGAGGAATAATTTGATCTGTAAACACTGATTTCCCTCCGCATAATTCTCAGTCTTGCAAATTTGATGTTATATTAGATAAAGCGTCTTCAAGAGTTTGCAAATTGTCCATAAAGTGGTTATATGAATAATTTTGATACTCCATTGGTGCTTCCATAAGTACAAGGGTCATTAAAGCTCTAGAGTTGTGAGCCAGGGATTGCACGGATTTTTCTATTTTTCCGAGTAAAATGGGTACTTCGATATTGCTTTCGGCTATAATTTCTGTTGTAGTGTATAATAAAACAATTGAATTAGTAATTATAACGGTTGCCATCTAAATAAGTCTTACAGCTAAAATAAAAACTATGTGAAATACTTTTATTGAGCGTGATGATTGCCTTACAATTTTATTCAGATTCAAATTTTTTGACAAGCTATCAGAATCCTGCGAAATTAATCCTCCTTTTCCTTCTTCTTTTTTACTTGAAAAAGACATTGTGTGCATTAAACTGGTATGATGATACCCATTAGACTCAGAGTATTTTTTAATATCTTTGTTTATTTTTCAATTTTCTATTTCAGCTTGGTCGTGAACCAGCATAGCATAATTAATTTTTAGGCCATAAAATTCAATCAAACCAAAAATCAAATATGTTTCAATATTAACTTCTTTAAGTAAATATGGGATAAAATGGCGTACTTCACTTCTGTTTATGCTAGGAAATAGCTCTTTAATGTTTGAACCTTTTAAGTTTTCGGCTTTTGTATTAGCAATTTGAGAGAATTTTTCACTTTGTGAAAATATTTCTCCATCTTCTGAAATTAGAGCAAAATGATTTGGTGATTTTATTTCTTGAAAAATAAATAAAATAAAAAAATGATTAAATATAGCTGATAATGATCCTCTTCCCACGCATTCAATGATAAATTTGTTTGGCAATAGTAAGAAAAATGGCTCAGGAATATTAATTTCTGTTTTTTCTACTGATTGTAGAGATGCAAATACTTGATCTTTTATATACAAATCATATGGAGGTGGAATAAAAAGGGAAATACAATTTTCTGTTATTTCTTTGATATCGCATTTTAAAATTTCTGATGCTTTTTGATTTGCATAAATAATTTTTCCGAAATTATCTTGTTCACAAGAAATAAACATAACTCCATTACCCTCATCAAAATAACTCAAGCCAATTCCATCTTTTTGTGGGTTTAACTCACTTGATAAGTTCTCGATTGTTTGAAATTTATAACTTAATTGAGCTGAATTTTTGAAATCACAAATAATATTTTTCATAAAAGAAAAATAAAGAGACAAAGCTTCTTTTGATTTTGGATATTCCCGATGAAGCTTAGAATAGCTTTCAGCAATGAATTCTATACATTCCGAGATTATATCAAGATTTTTATACAGTTTAGCTGTATTAGGCTTTTTTGAGACAATTTCTTTTCAAAACCCAAAAAGTTCTTTGCATAGAAATTTATCTTGCTTTTTTATGTGATTTATTTTTTGCAAATACTTCAAAAATTCAATGCTTTCTTCATCATCAAACTCAGATATGACTTCTTTGCACACATATTCTTGATAATCTCCTTCTATAGAATGATCTGAATATTTTGTCTTGGTTAATTTGATTTTTGCTAGGGCTTCATCTTCAAGTATAAAAATGCAAAAATTGACTTCTCAAATAACCAGAAGTTTATTCTTATGGAGTGTTGTCTCATTAAAACATTCACCAAAGAAATGGAGAAGCTTATCAGGATTTTCTATATTTTTTCCACAAAAAATACTTCTTAAATTATGCTCAAGTATGAAAATATCTTTAACGCCAGAAGGATCTGCAGGGATTTGCGAGCTAATTTTTTCCATTGAAATTTTTGCATAATAAATTATAATGCCACCAATAAAAGGCATTATTGTAAAAGTGGCTAAAATTATTACTGTAGCAGCGTCTATAGCTTCTGCAAATAAAAAAAGAGATGAAATTAAGCACACTATGAAAAATTTTATTGCAGTTAAAGAGTTCATAAAAGTGCTAAAATATTGAAGCTTATTGAAGGTGTTTATCAATAAAATCCCAGAAGTCACCATTAAAACTGCTTGAAAAAACACATTTTTATCTGATCCCAGAACGCTAAATAAGGTTGGCATGAAAATTGTAAATAAAGCTGAATATATGTCTAGTTTTGAATGAGCTTTTGATTCTAGATTTTGATCAGTCATTGAATGTCGAATTTCTCCAGAGCAAATAATATTTACCAAAAAAATAAAGCAATATCCAATTAGTCCCAAAATTATTAAAACTTGCACCAAAGGTAGGACTTCAAAATTTTGCATATCGTTGTTTTCTTGATATTCTTTAATAAAACTTGTAGGATATCAATTGATTTTTAAAACTAAAACAAGCAAAGTGAGAATAGGGATAGAGAAAATATTCAAAAATATAAAATGAAATTTTTTTAAAATCTCAAAAATAACTGTTGGGATGCTCGATGAAGAGTAAATCAAAAAAATCATTGTAAGAATTCATACAATAATACTCCAAACAATTGTAACTGATACATATATGCATGTATTTATCATATTGTAGGCTGCACATGCATTATCAAATCTAAAATAGCCTATAAATATCCAAAAAGACTTAGTTTTTTCTCAGCCAGTTATTGAAATGTCTGGGACTCACAGCAAACTAATAATCTGGCTACACCAAATTACCATTGTAGCTATAAGAATCATTTTTTGTAGCGCCAGTGATGCTTTTATAGGGTTTCTCTGATAATAAATCCTTTTATAAAGCTCGAATGCTGAATCCAGCAAACTTTTTTTACGACTTCTTGATACTTGGAATTTTAAGCGAGACTTTACCATACTAATAAATATTTTTACCTTTATTAATAAAGAGCATAAGCTTGATCATTAGAATTTTATAAAATTACAACAAAATATCAATATTGATTTACCAGCAAAAGTAATTTTTAACAAACATTTAGCTTTATCAATAATATTTGTGATATATAAAAATATTACTCATAAAGCCAACATTTGCTTGCTAGTAGTTATTAGCCACTTTATTTATCTCAAGATAGGAACATCAATTTAAATTTTAATTAAAATTTATTAGTGAGTTTTATTATCTAAAAGAGATTTAAAAAGCCTTACATCAGAAATTTTTTATTTCTTATTTTTTGGCAACCTTTGAAACAAAAATCCTTGTTTAAGCTGAATATATTTTCATCTCTGATCAACTCTGAAAATTTCCAAAATTCGCTATATTACAAGGAGAAAGGAGTAATTGCAATTTTATGCTATTTCTTGTATGATGAACAGACTAGATCTCAATATTGAGAGCAGTCCAATTGTTTTTCCTCGTTTTGGCATAAATTAATTAATCATAGTGAATGCATTGATTTCAATATGAGATTCATCAGATCTCCTATATATAACTCCACTATGAGGGGCAATTCTGTTACATATATCACAAAGATTTCACGATTGCGTGAATATAATCATGAGGCTCTTTATACAAAAGGAAAAGGGTTTCCTTATTTCTTTGCAAAGCAAACTCTATATTAAATAATTAATTAAATTTAAGGATTTATATATAGAAAGCGTTAAATCTATTCAATCAGTTATAAACAAATCTCGATTATTCTGGTATAATTTCTAGCATAGAACTGATTCTTTTCAAATATTTTTTTTCTCTTATAAAAAATGCCAAATAAAAGCAAAAATATACCACCAATGAGCCTATGATAAATATAATTAAAGTTGCAATTATCTTACTCATTTGCTGATCAATTACACTTTGTGAGTATATATCTGCATAATTTATTAATTCATCATAATCTAAGTCCAAATTTTGAAGCTCTTTCACTAAACTTATTCAATCATTAGCATACTGCCCATCAATGTGGCTTATAAATTCAGCTTCAATTATTGAATATTCTGAGGCTTCATAGGATCCCAATCTATGTTCTGGTCTTTCGCTGCCAAAATCTTCTTCATAAAAATGTGTTTTGAAACTTGCGGATGAAATTGGAGAATATTTAGGATCTCTTAATTCCTTGCTGCTTCAGTTTATAAGCGATACAGTGTCTATAAAATTTGTATAAATACTGCTAAATGAATTTGGATAAGCAGTTTGTGCTTCTAATGAATACTGGGTAGTTGTTAGTGCTACCTCTGCTGTTCAAACGTCCAAATTTGTTAGTAAGATTTCGGCATTAAGAAGGCCTTCAATGAACATAGGCCTAAGGTATAGATAATTTTCAAGCCTTTCATAAAAAACAGTTATATTTAATATGCTGAATACTGAAGTTGCTATTAAAAACAAACAAATTCTTCATATATATTTCCAATAATTTATAATGTTTTGATCATCATTTTTTACTTGGTAACCATAATTCGCTGCAATAGCAGCTTGAAAATGGGCACTTGAAAGTCTTTCTATGCATGGCTGATAAAGTTTATCAAAATATTTATATGCATGCTTTCTTACTTTATTTCACAAAATATTTTCATTTTTTATCGCAGAATAGCAAAATGGTACCATGACACAAATACCTAACGCAAAAACAATAATCCCTGCAACCAAAAGAACAAAAATTTCACTTTTATAATTCAAAATTTTCAATTTTTGGCATTCAATTAATTCATGCATTGATTGGTTGCAATACTGAAAAGCTCCATCATATCCATTTAATACAAAAAAAGAGATTTCGCTTGAAAAGTCCATTGAATTATTAAATTTCTCCATCAAATCATTTCCCTACTTATAATTTACTGTTTGGACAAACTTTGATGTTGTGTCTAATAAGCTTGTTTTTTCTCTATAGATTCCGCTATCAATATTTCATAAATTGATATTTTTTTGAATAAAAATTTCTTGTGCTGAACATATGCTTTGCTCATTTAGAAGAGATATCATTTGCATATAAAGGTCCTCTAGTTTGCCAACATTATATGCGATATTGTCATAAGAAAATTGTGAAAAAGTATTATCTTCAGACTCTTTAAATAATTTTGCAAGCCTTGAAAATAATCCCAACTGCATAAATGATTCTCCAACATTTTCTAAAATAATAGAAACATTCACATCTCTCACCGCTTTGATACTTGAATGAGCATAAAATAAAACTATAATATTTGTGATCAACATCCCTAAAATCTAGTTAAAAATTACTGCTAAAACAAAAACCAAATGCAAAGCATTTATCGATCTTGATGAAATTCTTATCATACGAATAAAAGCATTTTGAGTAGCATTTTCTGTGTTTTGGGACTTTTCTTCTCCGTCTCTGGCTGTCAAATTGCTTTCAAATGTTTTTGTTATATCACTATTTACTCGATTATTATCTTCAAGATGATAGATCTTTTCATAAATTTTGCTCTGATGCGATGCAGCGATTTCTTTAGATTGTTTTAACGTATCTAATGATCTTTGATTGCTATCTATCAGCTTTTCTCCTTCAAGATTTATGTGAGAATTTTGATTTTTTCATTCAATAAAATCTGCATAGTTTTTTATTAATAAAATATAAGGTATTTTAATATCAAAAAAGACTGAATTCAAGAAAATCAAGATATTTTCGTTTTGTGAAGATAAATGATAAGGAGTAGACAGCTTTAAATCAACCTTTTCCAATCCGGGAAAAATAACATCAAGTGTAAACCCTGAGAAACTGTGACTAAAGCCTCCGACTGCTTGCAAGAAGTCTTTAGTATGACAAATGATAGTCTTGTCGTCTGAAATTAATGCAGTCTGATGCTGACTGGAATTTACTTTGAAAATTAATATTGTCACAAGAGAATTTTTTAAAGAAGTGAGTAGCAACTTTCCTTTGCAGTCTATCAAATCATTATTTGGAGAAACCAAAAAGAAGTTTTCTCCTAAATCAACTTCTGTGTTTGAGCTAAAGTTAATATATCTTTTTAGATTTTCAATTATCAGTGTCTTGTAATATAAAGGAAAAAAATTGAATGCATTGTCTCCAATAATAGTTTCCAGTGGGCAATTAAAATTTTCAGCAACCATCGTGCTTGCAAAAAAGATTTCCCCAAAATTTTCCTTTTCATTGGAAAAAACTAAAATTGCGTTATTGGTGTCAAAAAAGCTCAAGTCTTTAAAATTATTCGTATAAAGGTTGTCGAAGGAACTTAGTTTGTAACTAATTTTATCGTAATTTTCGTAGTCATGGATTAGATTTTTCAAAAACGAGCAATAAAGAGACAGCCCTTCCTTACTACAATATTCTGTTGTTAACTTCCTGTATTCTTTGTTCAAAGACTGCATATCATTTCTTATCGAATTAAGAGATTTGACTAGTTTAAAGAGCGCAGGACGCTTTGAGACGATTTCTTTTCAAAAAACAGATAAATTTATGCACAATTTTTTATCTTTTTCTTTTATCTCATTTATTTTACTATAATATCGTTCAAATGTAATACTTTCGCTTTCACTTGATTCCATAATAGCTTTATCGCATAAGTATTCTTGATAATTACTCTCCAAATCTCATTCAAAAATTGCTTTACTTTTGCATATTTTAATTTTTGACAAACTCGCATTTTTAATAGTAAATAAGCAATAATTTGCAAGCCATATAACTTGAAGCTTATCTCGACTTAAGATATTTTCCAAAAAGAAAGTTTCAAAAATATGAATAATTCGGTCTTTGTTTTCAGTCTTGCCTGAACACAACTCATGTCGTAAGGATTTCTCCAGATCATATTTATTTTTCATTCAAATTTTTACTATAGGCATATTTTTATGTATCCTAATGGCATAAACAGTTATCAACCAAATCACTATTGGTGACACAAAGATTGCAAATATTGTGATAATTAAAGCATTATCAAGCAAGCCTCCTAATAGAAAAATAAATGACACTCAAAATATAATAAAGAATCCAGCTATTGATATCAAATTACTATATAAACAAAAATAAGGAATATAAACTATTGATTCCATAAATAACAAAAATGAGCTTAACATTGCAAATATCTGCAAATGAGTCATGTAGTCTTCATTAAAGATTGAATAAAGAATTGGAAATAGCAAGGTAAAGATTCCTTTATGAAACTCAATTTTTGAGTGTGCTTTTGCTCTAATAATATTTTTTGCTTTATTGTGCCTTAATTCTCCTGAGCATCCTGAGTTTAATACAATCATCAATGAGGAAATTAAAATTGCTAATAAGCAGCTAACTAGTCAAGGGGTTGCTATTTCAAAGTTTTCTGAATTTGTATTATTTTCGTATTCAACAGGCTCAATTTTGTTTCCTAAATTGTACTTGATAAAAATGGAAAAGAGTACTAAAGAAGGAATGCAAAATATAGTTAACCATAAATAATTAAATTTTTCAAGCATATAAAATAATACTCTTGGTACTTTTATTGAGAAACCAACCATAAAAACCAAAAATATCGACCATGTGAAAATACTGAAAATTCCAAAAATTGACACATATAAGCACTTATCAACAATTTCCAGAGTTGCACAAGCATTATCTAATCTTAAATATCCTATAGTTTCTCATAGAGACATGCTATCCTTTCAATTCTTGATAGGAAGACTCGGTATTCATATCAAACTTATCATTTGAAGGCATCATATAGCATATTCTGTCATGAATTGAATCTTTTGCTTTGCCAGAGGAGTTTTATTAAATCCTCTCGAATGATATTGCTTTCAGAAAAGTTCAAATATTGGCTTCATAATCAAAAGATTCTTTGTCTTGTGTAAGGATTTTTCATCTCTATTTTCAAAGTCAGTGAAATCTTGATCAAATCTTAGCATTATATGAAAATTTAATAATCAGTTTTTTTGGTTGATTTTTAATTCCTGATTATTTATTAAAAGAAATACTTACGTGAATTTTATCAGATACTGTTGCTATTAATATAAATTTGATGATCCTAACAATTATAAAATAGATGAATTCAGTATATCAAAAAAATTTTCACGAATAAATGAATAGTTTTTATTATACTTTTTAATGAATCAAAATTAAATCAGTAACTTTATTTTTTTGCTGCATTTATTCTTGCTATATAACTAGAAATAGTGATTAATTCAAAAATAAGTCGCATGATTATTATAGTCTGATTTATTTCTGTTTAATAAAGAGTGCTTATTTTTCCATAACTGAGCTATCTGTTAGGCTAATATCTATCGTATTTCCACACTTTACCGAAAATTAAAATCTGAAATAAACTATAAAAATGAAACAGGCTTGCTATTATCCAAATTTAGTATCACTCCCTCTTGAATAGGTATTTACAAAAATACTTGAGCAAATTTGTATTTTATCAAGAGAGGAATCAGAGGATAAGAAATGAATTGCCTACAAGAAGTAATTTATTTATGATTTATCTAAAATATTAACAAAAATCAATTATTCAGGGATAATTTCTAGCATGGAGCTAATTTTCTTCATATATTGTTTTTCTCTTATAAAAAAATTCAAATAAAAGCAAAAATACATCAATAAAGAGCTAATAATAAATATAGCCAAAGCTGTTACTATGATATTCATTTGATAGTCAATTACACTTTGTGAGTGTTGATCGATATTACTAATTAGATCATCATAATCTGTATCCAAATCTTGAAGCTCATTAACTAAATTAATTCAATCTCCTACATATTGCACATCAAAACGGCTTATAAATATTGCTTCAATTATTGAATATTCTCCAGCTTCATTATTTCCTTGATTATGCTCTGGCCTATCACCATTTTTATCTTCTTCATAAACATGCTGTATGAAGCTTTCGGGCAAAATTGGAGAATATTTGGGATTTCTCATTTTCTTTTTTTGAGCTTTTATGCGAGAAATAGAGTCCTCAAAATTTGTATAGATATTCATGAAAGGCATTGGATATGCTGTTTGAACTAGTAGAGAGGCTGAAGAAGCTGCCAGCGCTACTTCGGTGGTTCAAATGTTTAAATCTGAAAATAAAATTTGTGAATTCAAAAGAATTTCAATAAACTCAGGTCTGTAGCTTAAGTATTCACTGAGTCTCTCATAAAATACAGCTATGTTCACAATGCAGAATATTGAAGTTACTATTAAAAATAAACAAACTCTTCAGATATATTTTCAGAAATTTCTGAAATTTTGGTCGTTTTTGTATCGGTATTCATTATTTGTTGGAGCTTCGGATTGAAAGTGAATATTTGAAAGTCTTTCCATGCATGGCTTATAGAGCTCATCATAATACTTATATGCATGGTTTCTTACCTTATTTCACAAAATATGTTCGTTTTTTACTGCAGAATAGCAAAATGGGATCATGATGCAAATACCTAAAGAAAATACAATAATCCCGGCAACTAAAAGAGAAAAAATCTCACTTTTATAATTCAAAATCCTGAATTTTTGGCAGTCAACTATTTCATGCACAGATTGATTACAATATTGAAATGCTTCATCATATCCATTTAATACAAAAAATGCCACTTCACTTGAAGTATCTATTGAGTTATTTAAATTTTTCATAAAATCATTCCCCTAATTATGATTTACTAATTGAATAAATTGCGAAGTTACATCCAACAAGCTTGCTTTTTCTCTATAGATCCCATTATCAACTTTCCATAAATTTAAATTCTTTTCAATAAAAAAATCTTGCCCAGAGCAAATTTTTTTTTGGTTTAAATGCGCAATCATCTGCGGATAAAAGAGCTCTAAATTTTCGACATTATATGCAAAGTATTTCAAAGAAAAGGGCCAAATCACATCGTCTCCAAATGTTTTAAATATGCTAGCAAGTCTTGCAAATGAGCCCATTTGCAGAAAAGATTCGCCAAGATTTTCTAAAATAATGGGAATATCGACTTCTCGTACAGCGTTAATGCTGCTGGAAGCATAAAATAAAACAATAATATTTGCTATTAGCACTCCTAAAACCTATTTAGAAATTACTGCCAAAACGAAAACTAAATGCAAAACGTTTATTGATCTTGAGGAAATCCTTATCATGTGTATAAACGCATTTTGTGTAGCATTTTCTGTATTTTGTGATTTTTCTTCATCATCTCTGAATATCAATTGATTTTCAAATAGCTTTGTTTGGTCGATATTTAGCTGGCTATCATCTTCAGGATTTATAGCCTTTTCATCAATTTCGCGTTGATAATCTATGGGATGTGATGAAATCAATATTCTCTGTGATCTTTGATTATATTTTATATGCTCTTCTCCTTCCAGATTTATTTGAAAATTTTGATTTTTTCATTTGATAAAATCTGCATAGGTGGCCATTATTATAATATAGGATATTTTTATGCCAAATGATTCTGATATTAGTAAGATCAATGTTATTTCGGAATGTAAAGATAAGTGATAAGGACGAGACTGCTGTAAATTAATGCTTTCCAAGCCAGGAAAGGCTTTATCAAGGGAAGCTCCTATCAAGTTAAAGTTGAGCCTTTCAATAACTTGAGAAAATCCGTTTGTATAGCAAAGAATAGTTTTATCATCTGAAATCAATGCGGTATTATGCTTAAAAGTTGTTTTCTTGAAAACCAAGATAGTAACGAGAAAATTATTAATGGAACTAAACAAAGCTTTTCCTGTACAAACCAATAAATCATTATTTGGTGATACTAAAAAGAAATTTTCTCCCAAATCTATTTCTGTATTTGAGCTAAAATAAAGCATTTTTTTAATATTTTCGATGATCATATTTTTGTAATATAATGGAATAAAATTAAAAAAATTGTCTCCAATAATAAATTCAAGTGGGCAGCTAAAACTTTCCACAACCTTCGGGTTTGCGAAAAGAATTTCTCCAAAATTTTCTTCTTCATTCGAAAAAATCAATATGCTATTGCTATTGTCAAAGCAACTCAAATTTTTGAAAAAATTAGAAAAGTACCCATCAAAAGAGCTGAGTTTATAACTGATTTTGTCATAATTTTCGTAATCGCATATGACATCTTTCAGGTACGAACAATAAAGAGTCAGCCCTTCCCTGCTATGATATTCATTTGTTAGTTGTTTATATTCATTGTTTAAAAAATTGATACTTTTGCTGATAGAATTTATAGATTTGGCTAACTTGAGGATCTTCGGTTGTTTTGAAGTTATTTCTTTTCAAAATGCTGATAAATCTGTACACAATTTTTTGTCAATATCTTTTATTTGGTTTATTTTATTGTGATAAAGCTCAAATGCAACGCTTTCAATTGAATTTGATTCCATAATAGCGTTCTCACATAAATATTCTTGGTAATTGGCCTCTAAGTATCAATCTTGAACTTTTTTACTCTTGCATATTTTAATTTTTGCCAAGCCTGGATTCTTTATAGTAAACAAGCAATAGTTTGCTAATCATATAACTTGAAGCTTATCCCTGCACAAAATTTTTTTCTCAAAAAATGTTTCGAAAATATAAATAATTTGATCTTTATTTTCCGCATTGCCAGAACATAGCTCATATCTCAAGGATTTTTCTAAATCATATGTAGTTTTCATTCCAACTATGCTTACTGGAATGCTTTGGCTATTTTTTTTGTGCAATCTTACAGCGTAAATATTAATCAATATTATCGCTATTGGCGATAAAAAAATTGCAAATATCGTAATAATTAAAGCATTATTAAGCAAGTCGCCTAAAATAAAAAGAAATGCCACTCAAAATAAAATAAAGAACCGAGTTATCAATATCAAATTGCTATGCACACTAAAATAAGGAATATAAATTATCGATTCCATCATCAAAAAAAGCGAGCTTAACATTGCAAAGACCTGCAGATGCATCATGTGGCTTCCATTAAGTATTGGATAAAGAACGGGAAATAAAAAAGTAAAAACCCCAGCATGAAAATCGATTTTTGAATGCGCTTTCGATGAAATAGTGATATTGGAACTATTGTGTCTTATATCGCCAGAGCATCCTATATTCAATAAGATAATTATTAATGCCATAAAAATTGCTGATGTGCTGCATACTTGCCAAGGAGTTGCCATTTTAAAGCCAGCTGAATTGGTCTTATTTTCGTATTCAACAATATTCTTTTGTTGCTCAAAATTATACTTTATAAAAATGGAAATAAGCTCTAAGGAAGGAATGCACATTAAGGTTAGCCATAAATAACTAAATTTCTCATGAATCCAATATGCTGCTCTTGGTGCTTTTGTTGAATAGCTAATCATTAACACTAAAGCTATAGTTAAAAAGAAAATACTGAAAATTCCAAAAATTGATGCATATAAGTATTTGTCAATAACTCCAAGAGCAGCACAAGTGTTATCAAATCTTAAATATCCGATCTTTTCTCATAAATCCATGTCATTTCTTCAGTTTTTGATAGAAAGGTTTGGTGTTCATAGCAGACTTATCGTTTGAAAGCATCATATGGCATATTCTGTCATAAGCTGAATCTTCTGCTTGACTAAGGAAAATTTGTTCAATCCTCTTGAATGGTATCAAAAAAGCTCGAAAATAGGCTTTAAGATTGATTGATTCTTTTTTGAGTTTAAGAATTTTACTTCAGTATTTTCAGACTCAGCGAAATCACTATTAAATCTTGTCATTATTTAAAAAAAATGCTTAGATAATTTTGATAGATAATTTCTTATAGTTATTAAAAATATTTTATTCTTCAGATTATTAAATAATGATAAACTAAGACATTCTTTGCAATTTTACATGCATTATTTACACAATTGTTGATTTTCAAATAAAAATTCAATCGAATTTTATTCTTGATAATGTGATCTCACTGTTAAATCAGGAATTGATAATTTAAAGAATAATAATGCATAATTGGAGTCTGAGTGCTTAATTAAGAGATTGTATTACTCAATCAGATCATTTTTAAATCTGACTATCTGATGCCTTATTCACTCATTCTTAAGTAATAAAGTCAGTTATATAAAATGGCAGCATATGAGTTTTTTTAATTGCTATCTTTCCAATTATTTGCCAAAAAAATCTTAAATACAATTCATATCGAGCACCACAGGGTAGAGTAAGTGAAAATCATATGAGTTTATATTTTCTAACAATTTAATTTGTTTGGTGTGAAATAGCAATTCATCTGTTCAATTATTTAGGATTTCAAATTATAAAAACTTAAAAGAAAATCTTCAGTTCTTATATCATCTATTAATATTAAACTAATAAGTCACTTATATTTTTTCTCTAGATTTTAATTAATAATTAATTGTAATTTTTTCAGATTTTCTAAAATCGTTTTAATTTTCAGCTTCTTCAGCGAGATTATAGAATTTACTAAACCCTATTCCATAGTCAAGATATATTAAGAAAGCTATGTTTCCCAGATCTTAAACCTTTCATTCATAATAATTTCAACAATTTGTGCTAAATCAGCTTACAATAAAAGATTTATTAAATTGTTATCTAGTATAAAGATTTTTTCTCAAATTGAAGTAGCCCTTTGAATACTTTACTGCTCTAGGGTCTAAGTCAAAATAAGACTAAATACCTTTTGCTTTTAGCAAAATATCAATAAATGCTTTGGAAACGCTGTCATGTCCTTAATAACCCTCTATTTTAATAATATGGATTAAAAATAATCTATTTAAAATTGATATTAACAAAAATTCTTTTATCCAGGGACTATTTCCAGCATAAAGCTGATTTTCTTCATATATTTCTTTTCTCTAACAAAAAAAGTCAAATAAAAGCAGCAATACATCAAAAAAGAACCTATAATAAAGATAACCAAAACAACTATTATAGTATTCATTTGCTGATCAATAACGCTTTGAGAATACAGATATATATTATCGCTCAAGACTTCATAATCAAAAATCAAGTCTTGAAGCTCACCAACCAAATTTATCCAATCAGAAGCATATTGAGCATCAGAATGACTTATATACACAGCTTCAATTACTGAATATTCTCCAGCTACATAGGAACCCAGTCTATGTTCAGGCTGCACCTGAGTCATCTCTGACTCAAAAAGATGCTGTTTAAAGAGTTCTGATATAATTGGAGAATATTTTGGATCTCTCATTTTCCTTTTGTTTTCATTTATTTGTGAAATTGCATCCATGAAATTTGTATAGACTTCTCTGAAAGGAGTTGGATAGATCGTTTGGGCTTCTATTGAAGATGGAGTAGTGGTTAGTGATAGTTCTGTGGTTCATACGCTTAAACCTGTCAATGAAATCTGATAGCCCAGGAGGATTTCAATGAATTCAGGCCTATAGCATAAATATTTGCTGAGCATTTCATAAAAAACTGTAATGTTGAGGATGCAGAATGCTAAAGTTAATATCAGAAATAAGCAAACTCTTCATATATATTTTCAGAAGATTCTGAAATTCTTGTCATTTTGGTATCGGCATTTGCTATTTGTTGGAGTTTCTATCTGAGAATGAATGCTTGAAAGTCTATCTATTATTGGCTTATAAAGCCTATTATAATATCTATGTGCATGCCTTCTAACTTTATTTCACAAAATATTTTCGTTTTTTATTGCAGAATAGCAAAACGGCATCATCATGCATATCCCAACAACAAATGCTATTATCCCTGCAACTAAAAGAGTAAAAATTTCACTTGTGTAAATCAGAATTCGTGATTTCTGGCAATCAACTATTTCGTAAATTGATTGTTTGCAATATTGAAATGCATCACCATATCCATTTAATACAAAAAATTCGACTTCACTCGAAGTGTCCATTGAATTGTTTAATTTTTTCATAAATTGATTTCCCTATTTATGATTTACCTGCTGGATAAACTTCGAAGTTGTGTCTAATAAGCTTTCTTTTTCTCTATGAATTCCATTATCAGTGCTTCATAAATATAGATTTTTAAGGATAAAATAATCTTCTGCGGAGCATAAACTGTGCTTATTTAAAAGTAATATCATCTTTGAGTAGTAAATTTCTAAATTTTCAACATTGCTTGCAAAATATTTATATGAAAATTTTCATATAGTGTCATCTTCAAATGCCTTGAATGTGCTGGAGAGTCTTGAAAACAATGCCATTTGCTGAAAAGACACTCCAAATTTTTCCAAAATAATAGGAACATTTACATCTCGTACAGCGTCAGTACTATGAAATGCGTAAAGTATAACAAAAATATTTGTAATAAGCATCCCTAAAATCTATTTAGAAATTACAGCTAAAACGAAAACTAAGTGTAAAAAATTTATTGATCGGGATGAAATTCTTACCATACGAACGAATGCACTTTGTGTGATATTTTCTGTGCTCTGTGACTTTTCTTCGTAGTCTCTGAATATTGAAAGGCTTTCAATAGCTTTGGGTTGATTGATATTCAAATTATTATTATCTTCCCCAATAATGATTTTTTCATAAGTTTCGCTTTTATAAACTGTAGAAACCTCTTCCAAATGTGATGGGGTGAAAATTTCAAGTGGCCTTTGAATTTTTTTTATCAAATTATCCTCTTCAAGACCTATTTTATAATTTTTACATTTTCACTCAACAAATTCTGCATGGTTTTCAATCAATAAAATGTAGGGAATTTTAATGCCAAATGATTCTGATGACAATAAAACTAAAATAATTGAGCGCTGCAAGGATAAATGGTAGGGTATGCATGGCTGTAAATCAATATGTTCTAAATCAAGAAAAATGCTATTAAGAGAAGCTCCTATTAAAGCATGATTTGGCTTTCCAATCACTTGGGGAAAATCTTTTGTGTAATAAAGAATAGTTTTATCATCTGAAATCAATGCAGATTGATGATTTCAAGTATTTTTTTGTAAAACCAATATAGTTACAAGGGAATCATTAATGGAGCTAAGCAGAGCTTTTCCTTCATAAACTAATAAGCTATTATTTGGCGAAATTAAGAAAAAGTATTCACCTAGATCTATTTCTGTGTTTGACCCAAAATGAAGCATTTGCTCTAAATTTTGAATTATCGCTTTCTTATAGTACAAAGGAATAAAATTAAAAATATTGTCTCCAATAATAAATTTAAGTGGGCATTTAAAACTTTCAACAACTTTCTGGTTTGCGAAAAGAATTTCCCCAAAATTTTCCTCATCATTCGAAAATATTAAAATTTGATTTTTGCTATCAAAACAACTCAAATTTTTGAAAAAATTTGAAAAATACCCATCAAAAGAATTAAGCTTATAGCTGATTTTGTCATAGTTTTCATAATCACAAATGACATCTTTCAAATAAGAGCAATAAAGAGTCAGTGCTTCTCTGCTATGAAATTCTGTTGTTATCTGTTTATATTCATTGTTTAAGAAATTTATTCTTTTGCTTATGGATTTAACAGATTCTATTAATTTGAAGACCTTGGGGTGCTTTGAGGTTATTTCTTTTCAAAATTTTGATAAATCTACACATAGTTTTTTATCAATATCTTTTATTTTGTTTATTTTATTATAATAAGACTCAAATGCAACACTTTCAATTGATATTGACTCATCAATAGCTTTATCACATAAAAATTCTTGATAATTAGCCTCTAAGTATCAATCTTGAATTTTTTTACCCTTGCATATTTTAATTTTTGCCAAGCCTGGATTTTTTATAGTAAACAAGCAATAGTTTGCTAATCATATAACTTGAAGTTTATCTCTGCATAGCACATTTTCAGAAAAGAATACTTCAAAAATATAAATAACTTGATCTTTATTTTCGTCAGTGCCAGAGCATAACTCAGTTCTAAGAGACCTCTCCAAATCATATATATTTTTAATTCCTTTTATGCTTATAGGGATAGTGTTATTTCTTTTTTTGTTTTGTCTAATGGCGTAAATAATGATCAATAAAATTGCTACTGGTGACAAAAAAATTGCAAATATAGTAGTGACTAAAGCATCCTCAAGAATACTTCCTATGATAAAAAGAAAGGATGCTCAGGCGAAAGTAAAAAATCTGATATGCAAAACTATGTTGCTATATACATAAAAATAAGGAGTATAAATTATTGATTCGATCATTAAAAACAATGAGCTTATCATTGCAAAAATCTGTAGATGTATCATGTAGTACTTATTGAAGATCATGCAAAGAGCTGGGAATCCAAAAGTGAAAATTGCTGTATGAATTTCGAGCTTTGAATGCGCTTTTGCTTTAATATTATTCTTTGCCTTTTTGTGTCTGATTTCTCCAGAAAATTCTGAATTAATTAATAATAATAAAAAGCACATCGGAATTGAAAGTATGCATCCTGCTTGCAAAAGGGTAGGCATTTTAAAATTAGCTATTTTTGCTTCATTTTCATATTCGATGCTATCATTTTTATATCAAAAATTGTACCTGGTAAAAACGAAAAATAGTTCTAAAGATGGAATGCACATAATAGTTAACCATAAATAGCTAAATTTATCAAGAGTATAGAATACTGCGCTTGGGATTTTGACTGAAAAGCTAATCATAAAAACTAAAACAGCAGTCCATATAAAAATGACAAAAACTCCAAAAACTGATATGTATAAGCATTTATCAATAACTCCAAAAGCAGCACAAGCATTATCTAATCTGAAGTATCCAAGTTTTTCTCATAAAGCCATTTCTTCTTTTCAATTTCTAATGGAAAGATCTGGAATTCATAACAAACTTATCATTTACAAGCACCATATAATGCACTCCGCAGCAATTTCAATTTTCTGCCTTACAAACGAATCTTTTTTGAGTCCTTTAGAACGGTAAAGAATTCAAAAAAGTTTGAAAATAGGCTTAAAAATTGGGTTATTCTTTTTTGGTTTTAAATAGCTTTCCACAGTTCTTTCAGGCATGATAAAATCACTAGCATATTGATGCATGTTTGTAAAATATTATTATTCAGTGATGAGACTTATTATTATTCTCAGTTTAAATAACTAATTATTAAATAAAATTCTGATTCAATAAGAAAATGATTTATTGCGGAAATGCTCTGATATTTTTGTATTTTTATAACTTTTAAAACCAACATGAAACTTATTAAAGAAGAAAAATGAATTATGCTTCTAGAAATTTTCAGCAATTTTGATAAATTTAAAATATAACAAAAAACACTTTTGATAATTGAAAATTCACTTCTCTCATCTTGCTAGTCTAATTTTTTTAAGGAAAGTTTTTCATCCCACTTCTACTTGATGATAAAAAAAAGTAAATTTTCAAATTGCTGCTCTGAAAATCCAGCAAAAAATTTTTTCTCACAGAAACTTATTTTCAGATTGAAAAATATGCATTTGCGAGGTAATTTTCACTTTCAGAGCTCATACAGAAAACTCAAAAAGATGTTAAAATGCGTGCAAAACTGAAAGGCATAAATATAAATCATTTCATGTTTAAGAAAATTATCAATTTATGTATATTTTAATATATATTCAAATTTTATTATTCAGGTATAATTTTCAACAAATTGCTGACTTTCTTCAAATATTTTTTGTCACTTATAAAAAATGTCAAAAATAAGCAAAAATACATTACACAAGCGATTATAATAAAAATGACCAAAGCAACTATAATTGTATTCATTTGTTGATCAATTACGTTTTGTGAGTAATTGTTAGCACTTTCAATTAGTTCCTCATAATCTGAATCTAAGGCTTGAAGCTCAAGAACCAATCCTATCCAGTCGTCTGCATTTTGGGTATTAAATCGACTTATAAACTCAGCCTCAACTATCGAATATTCTCCAGCCTCATAGGCTCCCAACTTATGCTCTGCTCTGTCAGCATGTTGATCTGCTTCATAAAAATGTTTTTTAAAACTTTCAGACAAAACTGGAGAGTATTTGGGATTTCGCATTTTCTTTTTATTTGCATTTATAAAAGAAATAATTTCCGGGAAATTTTTATAGGCGATGCTGAAAGGAGTTGGGTATGTATTTTGCAATTCAAGAGATGCTGGAGAAAATGTTAATGCTAGTTCTGTAGTTCATGTGTTTAAATTTGCAAAGGAAATTTTTAAATTGAGAAGATTTCCTATTATTTCAGGTCTGTAAAGCAAATATTCGCCGAGATTATTATAAAATAATGATATGTTGATTATGCAGAAAGCTGAAGTCAATATTAAAAACAAGCAAATCCTCCATAGATATTTTCAAAAATTTCTAAAATTTTGGCTATTTTTGTGCCGGCACTCATTAGCCACCAAAGGTTCAGATTGAGAATGCACAGTTGAAAGCCTTGCAATGCATAGTGGATAAAGCTTGCCATAATATTTATATGCATGCTTTCTTACTTTATTTCACAAAATATTTTCATTTTTTATTGCAGAGTAGCAAAAAGGAACCATAATGCAAACTCCTAAAATAAAAACTATTATTCCTGAGTATATAAGGCCAAAAATCTTACTTTTATAACCAACAATTTTCAATTTTTGGCATTCAATTATTTCATGCATTGATTGATTGCAATAATGAAAAGCTTCACCATACCCATTTAATACAAAAAATGTGACTTCGCGTGAAGTGTCTATTGAATTGTTAAATTTCTTAATAAAATGATTTCCCTGCCTATAATTTACATATTGTATGAATTTTGCAGTCGTGTCTAATAAACTTGTTTTTTCTCTATAAATTCCACTTTCAACATTTCACAAATTCAAGCTTTTATCAATTAGAAAAGCTTCTGAACACAAAATCTCCTTATTCAAAAGAGACATCATTTTTGAATAAAAAATCTCCAAACTTTCAACATTATTTTCCAAAGAATTATAAGAAAATTTCCAAATAATATCATCTCCAAGTGCCTTGAATATGCTTGAAAGCCTTGAAAATAGCCCCAATTGCATAAAAGATTGTCCTAGATTTTCTAAAATAATAGGAATATCGACATCTCTTTCTGCTTTAATACTGTTAGAAGCATAAAATAGAACAATAATATTTGCTACCAGCATTCCTAAAATCTATTTAAAAATTACAGCTAAAACGAAAACCAGATGTAAAACATTTATTGATCTTGATGAAACCTTAAACATACTAATAAAAGCATCTTGAGTAACAATTTCTGTGTTTTGAGATTTTTCTTCATCATCTCTGATTACAAGGCTTTCAAAAGACTTAATTTCATCTATATTTAATTGGTTATCATTTTCGGAATAAATGTTTCCTACGTGAACTTCGCTTTGATAATTTGTTGAAATTTCTCTAGGAGATTGTGGTATTGATAGCTCATGTGATTGCTGAGCGTTTTCTATTAATTCTTCATGAATTATTTTGAAATTTTTATTTTTTCATTCAATAAATTCTTCATGACTATTGATCAATAAAATATAACTTATTTTAATGCCTAATACTTCTGATTCTAATAAAATCAAGACTGATCCATAAGGCAGAGATAAATAATAAGGAGTAGACAGCTTCAAATCAGCATTTTCTGACTCGGGAAAAATGCTTATAATTGAATGCCCAATCAAATTATAGTTAGGCTTTCCAATTGCTTGAGGAAATTCCTTTGTATAGCAAAGAATAATCTTTTCCTCTGAAATTACTGCATTTTGATGCTTTCAATAATTCATCTTAAAAATCAAGATAGTGACTGCAGAACTATCAATTGAGCTGAGCAAGGCTTTTCCAAAACAATTCAATAAGTCACTAGTTGTTGATAGTAAAAAAAAACCTCCTCCTAAATCGATTTCTGCAGATGATCCAAAATTAAGCAAATTTTTCATTTTTTCAATCATTAATTTCTTGTAATATAGCGGAGTAAAATTAAAAAAATTGTCTCCAATTATTGATTTCTGTGGGCAACCTAAAACTTCAGCAGCCTTTAAATTTGAGTAGGTAATCTCTCCAAAATTTTCTTCTGAATTAGAAAATATCAAAATTGCGTTGTTACTATCTAAAAAGCTCATATTCATGAAAAAATTTGAAAAACAACCATCAAAAGAGCTAAGTTTATAACTAATTTTGTCATAATTTTCATAATCATGGACAATGCATTTTAAATATGCAGCATATAGAGCAAGCCCTTCTCTACTGTGGAAATTAGTTGCCAGCTGTTTATATTCATTGTTTAAAAATTGTATGTCATTGCTTATAGAAATAATATATTTTATCAATTTAATGAGCTTTGGCTGCTTTGAAGTGATTTCTTTTCAGAAAATTGATAAATTAAAACATAATTTTTTGTCTATGTTTTTTACTTGATTTAATTTTTTGTAAAAAAGTTCAAATGAAACACTTTCGTTAGAGCTATGGGCTATTATGGCTTTATCACATAGATATTCTTGGTAGTTAGCCTCTAAATCTCAATCCAGCAATTTTTTACATTTGCATATTTTAATTTTTGCTAAGCCTGCATTTTTTATTGTAAATAAGCAATAGTTTGCCAGTCATACTATTTGAATCTTATCTCTGGACAAGATATTTTTCGAGAAAAAAGTTTCAAAAATATAAATAACTTGATCTTTATTTTCAACACTCTCAGTGCATAACTTGTACCTAAGGGATTTCTCCAAATCATACTTATTTTTCATTTCACCAATATCCATATGGGTGCTTCTATTAATTATTTTATGTAATCTTATTGTATAACAAAACATCAAAATAATTGCTATAGGCGATAAAAAAATTGCGAACATAATTACAATTGTTGCATTATTAAGTCAGCTTCCTAAAATGAAAATAAATGCTGTCCAAGCTATAATAAAATATTTCATATGCGATATTATATTGCTATATGCACAAAAATAAGGATAATAAATGAGTGATTCTATCATCAATCAGAGTGAGCAGAACATTGCAAAATACTGAAAATAGAGCATATGACTTCTGGTAAAGACAGGATATAATACAGAAAATAAAAATGTAAAAATCCCTGCATGAAATTCTACTTTTGAATGCGCTTTTGATAAAATAGAATTTTTTGCAATGCTATGCCTTATTTCCCCAGAGCATTTTGAATTCAATAAGATTAATAATAAGCACATCCCAATCGCCAGCATACAACATACTTGCCATGGAATAGCTATTTCAAAATCAGCTGAACCAGTTAAATTGTTGTATTCTGCAACGGTCTTTGTGCTTAAAACATTATATTTGATAAAGATGGAAAATATCACTAAAGAGGGAATACACATAACATTTAACCATAAGTTGATAAATTTTCTTGATGTATTATATATAAAAGTTGATATTTTTATTGAACAACTAATTGCAAAAGCTAAAGTTATAGTTCATAAGAAAACGCTCGAAACTGCAAAAACTGATACATATAAGCATTTATCATAAATATCGAGAGCTGCACAAGTATTATCTAATCTCAAAAATCCGATTTTTCTTCATAAATCTGAATCTTCCTCTCAATTTTTTATAGAAAGACTGGGGATTCATAGCAAGCTTGTTACCTGAAGACATCATACTGCACATTCAATACTGAATCGAATCTTCTCTTTGACTGAAGAGTTTTGCTTTGATTCTTTAGAATGATACAGCATACAAAAAAGCTCAAAAAGAGGCTTTAAAATTGGTTCAGTTCCACAAGATCTTAAGGCAGATTCTTCAGCAGAATCAGCAAGAAAGAAATCGATGTCATAGCTAAGCATTATTATTCTTAAAAAAATTAAGCCTGCTTTAGGCAATCGATATATGACTGAATTATCATAACCGTTTAAAACAAAATTTCAGAATTTTTAAATATTATTCTGCAGGCTTTACAATTAAATTTTTTCAATTCATATTAGATTATCAATTGAAAAAATGTCAGTAATTGTGATTGATTTGTTTTTTCTAAAATTTTTGAAATTCTTCTAGGATATTAATTTTAAATTTCATTATTTATGCAATTTTGATATTTTATCATGTTATAATGATCTATTGGAATATAAAAACTTTTATTTAATAATTTTAAGAAAATTTTTTTAATTAATAGAATTCAAAATTATCAGGATCAAGTGTTAAATCTTTCATTCTATCTCTAATTTGTTTTTTAACAATTATTAATTAATTAATTTCAAATATTTTTTACATTGAATATTTTTCTTCGAAAATTTTTATAATATGCAATTACGAGTTTCAGCTCTGATTATTTTCTTAAAATATTTTTTTCTCTTTTAAAAAATGCTATATTCACCCATATATTCAGTGAAATGATATCTAATAATGATAGCCAAAATTATAATTATAATGTGTTCTGCTTATCAATTGGAATTTTGATTATTTTCATCTATAAAATCACCATAATGCCAAGCATTCTTTTGAAGCTGAAGTTTAAACCTCAACCGGATTCTACACTAGAATTTTCATAATGTTTAAAAATATTTTATATTGGGATTTTAATATTTCTTTAAGCAAGATTTTACTTGAAGCAAGAAATATGATTTAGTTAAATAGATTTATATGCAAAATCATATATTAACTATTTATAAATTAGTAAATTTTTCTCATATTGTTAAACATTATTTCTTTTGAATTTATTTTCTGCTTATGTAGGCATAAGCTTCAGCATTGAGTTTATTTTCCTCAAATATTTTTTTTCTCTTTTAAAAAATGTCATATACACCCCTAGATACATTGCAAATGATAATCCAATAAAGATAACCAATACTATAATTATGGTGCTTATCTGTTTATCGATTAAATTTTGCGAATTTCGGTTATTTTCATCAATATATTCATTATATTCATCGTCCATTCTTTGAAGTTGAACTATAAATTTTAACCAGTCTTCTACGCTAGCATTTTCATAATATGCAATATAATATGAATCAAGCATTGCCACTACTTCAGCACTATAACTTCCATATCTATGCTCTTGCATATCTCCAGCATTATTTTGATATTCATATAATTCCTCTTCGTATGATTTAGAAAAAATATTTTTGCATTGGGTATTTCTCAATGATATTTGTAACTCTTTTGTTAAAGAAATGATATTAATAAATTTTGTGTTGCTGTCACCAAAAGGAAGTGCGAATGGCAACATGTTTTGCAATGAATAATCAGTTGTGTATAATCCTGTTTCACTTGTTCATATGCTTAGGCTCGTAATTAAAATTTGTGAATGAATTAGCTCTTTGATGATTTCAGGCCTGCAATACAAATATTCTGTGCATTTTTCATAAAATATTAAAATATTTAATAAGCAAAAAAGTGAGGTAGTTATAAAAAACAGCCCAACTCTTCATATATACTTCCAATAGTTTTTAAAATTTAGCCGCTTTTTATGAGGGATTTCATCATGATACACAAGCTCATGCTGTGAATGAGTTGTAGCCAGCCTTTTAAGGCATGACTTTTTGAGGCATAAATAATTTTTATATGCATTCACTCTAATATTATTTCAAAGCATATTTTCAGTTTTTATTGCAAAATAACAAAAAGGTGTCATTACGCATATTCCGATGCCGAATGAAACTATTCCTAATATTAAAAGAGCAAACATTTCAGATTTTAAGCTAGCGATTTCTGATTTTTTGCATTCAGTGACATCATGCAGGGATCTATTGCAATAATTAAAAGCTTCCCCATATCCATTTAAAGCAAAAAATAAAACAGATTCCGAGTAATCTTCTGTGGCATTAAATTTTTTTATAAACTCTTTTCCCTGCATAAAAATTACATATTTAATAAACTGTGAAACAGTATCTATCAAATTTGTTTTTTCTTGATATATTTCTAAACCAATATTCCACAAATTTATATTTTTTTCAGTGAAAATATCTTGGCTGGAGCATGAGTCTCATTTTGTTAAATTTGAGCCAATATTCACGTAAATATCTTCAAGATTGGCTATATCAGACTGAAAAAGACCATAGCAATATAAAACAGCTTCTTCAGAGTCAGGAAAATAGGAAACAATACCAATAATTCTTGAGAGGAAGCTCATTTGCTGAAAAGATTTTCCTATATCTCCTATTGCTTTTGAAAGACTTATATCACGCGCAGAGTTGATACTATAAACAGCATATGACAAAACAGCAATATTTGAAGCTATAACTATCAGAATCTACATAAAGCTTACACATAAAATGAAAACACAATGCAAAGCATTGATTGATCTTGACGATATCCTCATCATGTGGAGAAACACAATTTGATTTCCATTATCTGTATTTTGGGTTTTTTCGTCGTATTTTTCCATCAAGTGATTGTCAATCATTTTTGAGGTCTCATCTGAAGATTGGTCAGATTTAGATTCAAGGATTTCTAACTGACTGTCTCCATCATAAATAATCGAATGCTCTTCTATTGTAAGAAATATGCTCTGGTCTTTTTCTCTGATTTGAGTTTCTACTTTAAGAGAATTAGAGCTATTTGTTATTCATTTTGAAATTTCTTCAGGATGATATATAAGCAAAACATAAGGTATTTTCATATTAAAACATTCTAAATGAGATAAAACCATTATTGTTTCTTGATTGAAACTCGGCAATCTATATGGAGTAAATGGTTTCATGTCAGCGGACTTTAAATCAAAAAATACATTGTTAATTGAGGCTCCTACCAGATTATCTCGAGATATCTTCGCAGCAGCCGAAAAGCCTTCTGAGCAGCTAAAAATTATTCCATCATTTGATATTAAAGCAGACTGATATTTTACTTCTTTTAACTTGAAAATCAAAATTGTTACAACTACATTGTTAATTGAGGTTAATAGCATTTTACCAGTGCATTCCAAAAGAAAATTCATAGGAGAAATCAAGAAAAATCCTTTGGATAAAGAAATCTCTGTCTCTGTGCAAAACATTATGATATTTGACAATTTTTCAAGAATTTCTTTGTTATAAGGAAAAGGAATGAAAGATTTTATATTGCTACCAATAATAGAATCCAAAGGATATTTCAAAATTTCTGCAGATTTTTGATTTGAGTAAAGAATTTCTCCAAGATTCTCTTCTTCATTTGATATAATTAAAGCTCCATTATTTGTATCAAAATAGCTGAAGCTTTCAGTATTTTCTGAGCTCGAAAAAACCTCTTTTAATGATTTTAGCTTGAAAATAAGCATCTCTGATTCTCCTGTATCATATAAAATGTTTTTTAAGTATGAAGAATACAGAGACAAGATTTCTTTTGATTTTTGGTATCTTGCTGATAGATCTTTATATTCACTATTGAGAAATTCAATTCTTTCATCTATTGAATTGAGAATTTTTGTTAATTTGAAAAATCCTGGGCTCTTAGAAGTAATTTCTCTTCAAAATTCGTATAAATTTAGACATAATTTTTTATCTATTTTTTTGACTGCATTTAATTTTTGGTGATAATTTCCGAAAGAGATACTTTCGTTAGAATTGGTATCCATAATAGCATTAAGACACAAGTATTGCTGGTAGTTCGCCTCAAGGCTTCAATCTGATATATTTTTTGATTTACTCAATTTGATTTTTGCAAGAGCTTCGTTTTTTAAAGTATATATGCAATAATTTGCTACTCATACAATCTGAAGCTTATCTCTGTGCCTTATTTTTTCTTTGAAAAAGATTTCAAATATACTGATAATTTCATCTTTATTTTCAATGTCATTTGAACATAAAAAACTTCTGAGATATTTTTCCATATCGAATTGATTTTTGATATCAACAATGCTTCGAGGAGTAATTCTTTTTGCTTTTCGCAAGATAAATTGAATAATGCATAGTATTGATATTGGTACTAAAAATATTGCGAATATGGTTATGAGTAAAGAATTATCTATTCAGTATCCCAAAATAAAAAGAAATGATATCAAAGCCACAATGAAGAACTTAATAACTTCTAATGCATTTGAGTATATTGAAAAATAAGGAGAAAGTATCAAAATTTCTCATATTAGTAATGATGAAGTGGCTAAAACTGAAAATTGAAAATATACTGTGTAGCTATCAACTGATAATGGATAAAGAACTGAAAAAATGAATGTAAAAATTGCAGAGTGTCTTTCTATTCTTGAACTTGCTTTTGCTTTAATTGTTTTTTTGGCAACACAATGACGAATTTCACCTGAAAATTCAGCTGACAGAATTGCAATTAGCAAGCTAAATAAAATTGCAACAATGCTTATCGCTTGCCATGACCCGTCAATTTTTCAGTCAGATAAATTGCTATTATTTTCATATTCAAGTATATGATCCTTGTTGCGAAATTGATATTTTGAAAATATGGCTAAAAGGACTAAAGAAGGTATGTACAATAAATTCAATCACAAATAAATAATCTTTTCAAATATATCAAACAGTATTTTTGGAGTTTTAGCAGTATAATGAAGTGCGAAGACTAATAAAACAGCACTTGAGAAAATTGTGAAAATTCCAGCAATTGACATGTAAAAACATGTATTAATGATTCCAAAACTTGAACAAGCATTATCTATCCTAAAATACCCAATAACTTTTCATATAATCATATTATCTCTTCAATCCTTGATCGAAAGATGAGGATACCATAGCAAGGTTATGATTTGAATACTTCAAATAATTGCTTCAACCGCTTGCTTGATTTTTTGTTTCATCAAGGAATTTTCTCCGAAAATCTTTCGATAATACATCAAGCTGTAAAGCTTAAAAATCGAGCTAATAAATGATTTCTTTTGCTCGTGCTCTATGCTTTTTTTCTTTAAGTCTGTTGGCTGTTCAATTTCACTATCAAGCTCAAACATAATAATGATAACTTACAAAAAAAATTAAATTCCCAAATTACTTGATTGATTTTGAAGTATTTTTCATAAAATAGTTACTTATTTAAGTATTTGGAAATATTATAAAGATGACAAAATAATGCTCAAAAATAATAAAGTCTTATTTATTTCTCTAATAATTAGATATGAGCCCAAAAGCTCAAATTCTAAATCAATATTAAGAAATTCTGATGAATCTTCAGTTTATTTAAAAATTCATTTCCCATTTATGCATTACCTATTGAAAATAAAAAACAATAAATCCATACAGAATATTATAAAAATGCTTATTTTACATTTTCAAATTATTGAAATTTATTGAAATCGATAGCATGAAAGTAAATAAGATAATATTTTTATTAATAAGATTCATTTTTATTAATAAACCTAAATATTAAAGCTATAAATAAATACAATTTATTAGTATTTGAAGTATCTATCTGGGATAATTCTCGACAATTCCTGCATTTTTGCAAGATATTTTTTTTCTTTTATTAAGAAAACTAAAAATAGCCTTAAGTATATGATGACAGAAATGGCGTAAAAGCAGATCAATGCTGCAAAGATTCATGTTAATTGAGTTTTTATTATATTCTGGGAATCACGATCAGCGATTTTTATTAAAAGATCATACTCTTCATTGAAAACAATCAATGCTTTGGTTAAGCTATACCAAACATCCAGAAAATCAGGATCATGAGAATTATCCATATAATAAGCTTCAAAAGCTAAAATTTTCCCTGTTGTATAAACTCCATAATTTGTGATAATATTTGAGCTTTGACATTTCTCATAGAATAAGTTTTTAAACTCATTAGAAAGCAAAGGATAATATTTTGAATTTTTGAGAGCTTTTTCTGATAATGATATAGAAGCTAAAGCATGATCAATTTTATTTCTTGGGTCAGCAAAAGGATCTGCTTTAGCTAGATTAGCAGCCAATGATGCAGGAAGCCCTATTACTGTTACTTCGCTTGACCAGATCCATAAAGACTTATATAAGGCTTGGTTGTTTATTAAATCTCTCAATAAACTTGGTCTCAAATGCAAATATGACATGCAACCATTGTATAAGTATAAGATATTTACTAAAAAGAAAGCCAATGCTAACACTAAATATACACAAATTCTTCATACGAATTTTTTGTAATTTTTTAAGTTACACTTTCTGCTGATTTGACTTCCATCGCTGAATAAATTATCATTTTTCCCATGAGTAGTTGTAAGTCTATCTAAGCATGCTTGTTTAAGCTCAACATAATTTATATATGCATGCTCTTTGATTAAATTTCAAAATTTATTTTCCATGTTAATAACAGCTAATGCAAAAGGAACAGTAAAACTTAAACAGAGCACAAGGGTTCCGAATCCAACTGATAATAAAATATCCATTCGATATTTCAAATATTTAATGCTTTGCATTTCGCAATTGCTGAGTCCATATAAAGTTTCATTACAGTAATGAAATATTTTGTCTCATCCATTTCTTGTGAAAAATTTTATTTCAGTTGCCAGACTTTCATTTTTATTGACTTTTCTTATAAAATCATATCCCTATATAGAATCTACCTTGTTGCTAATCTCCAAAACAGCGTCTAATAAATTTGTCATTTTCTTGTTTAAAGTGTCATCATCATTTCACAAATGAATAGCTTCATTTGTAAAAGCATTTTCCCTAAAACATTTATGGACACTCAATAAATTATCAGCTATATTTGTATGAATTTCTTGTAATAAATCCAATTGTGCTTTAAAATTCGCAAAAGAATAATCAATTAATTCTTGTGAACCTCCAAGAAGAGTTAACACATGAACACCTCTCGCAAAAAGACCTATTGACTGCATAACTTTTTCAGTGTTTCCCAAAGTAATTTGCATATTGATATCACTTTCAGAAATCACATTTGTTGAAGTGTATATCAGAACTATTGTGTTTGTGGTCATAACAATTAGCATCTAAATAAATTTTACAGCAAAAATAAAAGAAATATGAAAAATTTTGATGGAGCGTGTTGATAAGGTAACAATTCTTTTCAGGGCAAAATGTTGGGATGTATTTTCTGATTTACTAGAAGGCTGTTCTTCATCAAAGCTTTTCCCACTGTGGTCTTCTGCAACTTCAGTACTATCTAAATTGCTTATATGTGTGTCCCATTTTGGCATTTCTTCAAGCTTTGTTTGTTTTCTTATTTTTTTCCTTTTAGTGATATCACTATTATCTGAGCCCAGCGATCTTAACAAGTTCAGCGAAATTTTATTTTTTGAATTAAATTTAATGATTCTTCTAGTTTGCTGAAATTCCTCAAAGTCCCCACGTCTTCATGCTTCAATTTCTTCTGGGTCATTTGTTATCAAAATATAGTTGATATTTACACTATAAAATTCAGAATGGCAAAAAATTAAATAAGTTTCGATTTCCATATATGAAAGATGGTAAGGGAAAAAAAGCTTAATTTTTTCATGTTGAAATTCAGGAAGCATATCTTTAAGTTTATAGCCTCTTAAATTATTATGGGTCTTACCCACAAATTGTGAGAAATGTTCAGAGTGTGAATAAATTTCGCCTTCATCAGAAATCAATGCAAATTGATGAGAACTATTTCTGTTTTTAAAAACTAATATGAAAATCAAATGGCCAGATTCATAAGAAAGTGAAGCTTTTCCTTTGCATTCAATAAGATATTTGTTGGGTAATTGTAAGAAAAAATGCTTTGGGAGCTTTATTTCTGATTCTGCTAGATATTGAAGTGAAGAAAATAAAAATTCATCTGCGTAAGTATCATATGGTGGGGGAATAAAAAATTGCAATTTATTATCAATTATTCCGTTAATTGGACATTTCAATGTTTCTGAAGCTCTTTGATTGGCAAAGGTGATTTGGCCAAACCTTCTTTCTTCTGCCAAACCTAAAATAATTCCATTTCCCTCATCAAAAAAGCTAAGACTTTTTGCGTCTCTTGAAGAATTTATTGTGAATTTATCAATTGATCGCGCTTTGTGCTCAAAAATTATAGCTTTGTTGACGTCGCATAATATATTTCTTGCAAAGGTAGAGTAAAGAACTAAGGCTTCTTTGCAATTAGGAAACATCAAGTGCAAATGAGAGTATTCTTCATCTAAGTATGATATAGAATCAGATATTGAATTTAAAAGCTCATACAATATATTTAAATTTGGCTCTATTGAGACAATTTCTTTTCAGAACTCTAAAAGTTCTGTGCATAAAATTTCGTCTTCTTTTTTCACATCATTAATTTTTTGAAAATAATTCAAATACTCAATACTTTCATTACTATAAGATTCTGAAAGCACTTTTTTACATAAGTATTCTTGATAGATTCCTTCCAAACTGAATTGTGAGGATTTTGCTCTTCCAAGTTTTATTTTAGCCAATGCTTCATCATTTAGAGTAAAAATGCAATAATTTGCTTCCCAGATTGCGAGAAGTTTGTTTTCATATAATTTGCTTAAGTTATAGCATTTGCCTAAGAAATAAAGAACTTGCTCTTTATCTTCAATATTGTTAGAGCAAAGTATTGGCCGAATTTTACTCTCAATAACATATATATTTTTTAATCTTTTCGGATTAGCAGGTACATGAAAATTTGTTTTCTTAAGTATATTGGCTAAAATTCCTGCAATGATAATATCTAAAAGTGGAACAATAAGAACGCTAAATAAAGGGACAATAAATGAATTATCGATAGCATTTCCAAATAAAAATGCAAATGATATAAAACAGATTGTTGAAAATTTCAATATTTCCAAAAAATTCATAAATGGATTAAAATAGGGTAAGCTTCTTATTGTCTTTAAAGCCATAGCTCCAGAAAGAATCATAAACATAGCTTGAAAATATGCAGTATGATTTTCTGCTGCAATTGTATAAATACTAGATACTAAAAACGTGAAGTTTACTGAATCTTTATCTACACTTGAGCATGTCTTTGATTTTAATTTCATTTTTCATACAGAATGCCTTATTTCACTTGAGAAAATTGCATTCAATATTATCACAATGTAATAAATAATCAATGAAAACACTATACCTGTTTGTATTTCGATAGGCACTTTTAAGTCTTCTTCAGCATTTTTTTCTTTATATATGGAAACATCTTTTTCAGATAAAAAATTATGCTTTAAACATACACAAAGCAGCGTGGTTATTGGAATTAATAAACAATGCGATGAAATATGAAGCATGTTTTTCACCATGCTGACAATAATTTTTGAAAATGAAACTTGCTTGTAAATCAACATTACAATTATAATAACCATAACAACAATAACCCAAATAATTGTAAGAGATATGTATATGCAAGCATTTAGAATTCTTAATGAAGAGCAAACGTTATCTAGTCTCAAATACCCCAAAATTTCCCAAATTGCTTTATTTTGATCTCAGTTGTTTATATGGAGATGAGGAATTCACAGCAAACTCACAATTTGAACACATCAAACCAAAGTTCAAAAGATTGTTTGTATTTTTTGCAGGAATAGTGAATTTTCCTTGGGTACCTTTTGATAATGAGCAAGTGCAAAGAATTCAAATACAGATTTGATCAAGGATGTTTTTTGATTATGCCTTTTATGCTTTTTAATGAGCTCTGAACCGAATTCATTTTCGTCTTCAAAGCTAGTAATTAGCAAATTTGACATTGTTTATAATGTAATAGCCATCAATTTACATAAAAATTGACTATTAATTTCATTTAGATTATTCCCTTGAGAATTATGAAATATAAGGCTTATTCATAGAAGATAATATAAATAAGGTTTCATTATATAATAAATTTTTTCCCAGTCAAACAAAAATTAATGCTATTTTTTATGCTGAAAAGATCTTAAAATATAAAGCTTATTACCTGTTGCTTCTTTTCATTTTACCAAAAAATTTGCTTCAAAATTTATTTCAATTGAATCCATGACCAAAAATGTCATATATATATTTAAAAAAATAAATTAAAAAAACGTTTCGATTTCTAAATTTTTCTTAAATAATTGAATAGACTTCAAAAATTCGTTAAAGTGCACTTCAAGATCATTTTAAAAAAATTTTATAATTATCAATGGCAAAAAAAGTTGAAATGGTAGCATCCACAATATTAAGCAAGGAATTTCGGAGGTCTGAAAGTAAAATGACTTTAACAAAATCCCTTTTTGAGGTTTTTAGGAAGCTCTTCTTCTGCAAAACCTATGGAGAAAAATCATTTTTAGCTCAAAAAATAAAGGCAATAATCGAAGCAATAATCTTTTGTCTTCAAGTTGTCACTTTTTTGTGGGTGCCAAATCTATCGATAAAAAACTGAAAAGGGAATATGTTCATATGAGAAATGATAGGATATGCAAGGTATGATATCGCCTGCTCATCAGAAGACATAATTGTTGACTGCTTTAATGCATCAATTACTTTGGCTTTCACTAATTTGTTAAGTATTATTGTTTTGGTAGTTCTTATTTATTACTCAATCCCTATTCCTCCACTAGCGATTAGTTTGTTCCAAAAAGTATTTTATTTATGAAGAGTTTTACTTTTCATGCCTTCTATGGCTTTTTTTGCCATATTTCTAAAATACAATTATGTCACCGAAAATCACATTTTAGAGTATAAATATAACAATGATTCCAGCAATTTCAAGATAAACATGCCAACACAGCTCTGTGTTATTTTTGCCATGGTGATATCATTTTTTTCAATTTTACTTTACACAGAATTTTCTGCGGAAATTCGCCATGCTGTGGCAAGTAAAACCATTAGAGCAAAGGCACACTCAAAGATTGACCTTTATATAGTGCTTTTTGCCTATTTTTCTCCTATATTTTATGTCATATTTGCAGAAAATAATATTGTTTATTTGCAAATATTGGCAATCATTATTTCAATGTTTTTAGTTATAAAGACCCTCTATTATGCTCCTTATTTTTCTCATTTTTACAACACTATAATAATTATTCAATTTTTTATTATAGGTTTAGTATCCTTTGCATTTATATTAGGAAATTGAATGAACAATTCACTGTCTATTATTTTACTGACGTTAATTATAGCTCCACTATCAACTTTAATATTAGTCCAATATGTATATAAGTCAAGAAAATTATCAACTCAAATAATCCCAAGTCAAGTAGATGGTATAAATTCTGAATATGATTTAGAAAAAATCATCAGGCACATGCTATGTTCTAATGATATAGAAAATAAAGACCAAATTATTCACATTTTTGAAATTTTCTTTATAGAAAAGAGTCTTAATGGAAGCAAATTTCAAGTCATATGAGAAGCAAATTATTGCTTATATGCATTAGAAGATGACTCTTTAGCAAGAATAAAATTAAGCAAAATTAAAAAACTCCAAGATTGAGGCTTAGAGATGAATTATCAAGCGTATTTGTGCGAAAAAAATATTAAGGAAATGCATGTTAGTGAAATTTCAAAATTTTTGAAATATTTCAGTCAAATGGAAACAACAAAAAGAAAAGATGAAAAATTGTGTATAAATTTATTGGAATTTTGAAAAGAAGTGACATCACCTAAGCCAACTCTTAAGAAGTTGATAGAAAAACTTAATAAAATTCATTTTTATATTGCATATCTCAATAAAGAATATAGCCAAATAACAGCAACATATCCGAATTCTAGAGAATCTTTATTACTTTACGCGTCATATGCAAGAAATATTCTTTATGATGCAGAGGCTTCCATCATTCTCAATAACAAATTACGATATTTTGATCGGATTTCTCAAAATTATATTCATGCAGCCAAAGATTTCAGCTTTTTCCATGATATTAATGGAATTTTTTTAGTTTCATATGAAGAAGAGAACTTCGGGAAAATCCTTTATGCAAATAAAAAAGCTTCAGAAATTCTAAAAACCCCGTTAGATTTACTTATTGGAAATGATTTTTCAAATTTTTATATTCCATTTTATAAAGAAATGTTTAAAAAAGAGTTAAAATTATGATTACAATTCTGCTCATTTTCAGAAATAGATTTGCATGAGGGATTTTTCTTAAATATCTCTATAGGTTTTATCGTAGAGTGTATAGGGAAAGTTTCAATAACTTCAATTAATAATAAATTAGCAGGTGTTCTAGTTTTCAAACAAAAACAAATAAAGCACCAAGTCGCAATTTTATCAGAAAATTTTGAAATTTTATCGTATTCTGAAAATTTTTGTAAAAATATAAAATTTGGGGAAAAGAACTTACTTGGCATATCTTTGCAAAAATTATTCAATGACTTAGAAAATATAGATTTAGAAGTATCAGTTCCTTATAGTATATCAGGCTTTGAAACTGAAACTATTTTATATTTATCATATTTTGAATGAAGTAGCATTAAATTCATGTATGTTTCTTTGACCAATGATCCTCAAGAAATCGTGGAATTTAAGAACAGAAAATCAAGGAAGAGATTTTATGAAGAAATTCAAACAGATTTTTTCGATGCAAAATTAATTCATCAAACACAAGGGAGCCTTGTGGAAACTTCAGAAATTGATAATGGTCAATTATCAGAGGAAAAGTCTCAAATATCTCATGTTTCAACTCAAAGGAATTTCCCCCTCTTAGTAAAGTCATCTTCAAAATCCATCGATATTTTACATGGGGTATTCATTTTATCAGTAAATTTTTATATAGATATTTGTTGTTTTAACCACAAATCTTATTGTTATATTTTACACTTTTTCAAGCGTTGATATAGTTAGCAATATTGAACTCCCACTGACTCTTGGGAGCATAGGTAATTATATGCAGGTAACAGGCTATCTATCAAGAGGATTGCTTGGACTCATCGAAAGAAGAGGCGTAGTAGATGAGAGTCTTATGCAATTGATCTTTTCTATTTTCAAAGATCTTGTGGCTGTTCTTGAAAATGATTACATATATATTTCTGGAAACTTGACAAAGTGAAATTATTGCTCATCAAAGAATATTTTGGATGATGAAAATATATATTTATGAGAAATCAATCCTGAAGTATATATGAAAAAAACCAATTTGCTTAATGGCTTATCTGAATTTATTCAAAAAGTAAAATTTATACAGGAAAATGAATTTATAAATAACTTCAACACCTCACAAGCATATATATATGAACTCACATGATTAATATTGAATGGGTATGCAGATCCTCTTCACTATTGCAATAGATCGTTATACGAAGTTATAGAATGCCAAAAAGAGAGAATTTTAGAATTCAAAACACAAATGCATGCTCTTTTTGTTGCCGGTGTCGCAATTTTTTCTGTATGCATGATAATTATGGCTCCATTTTGCTGTGCTGCAATTATGTCTGAAAATAATCTTTGAAATATTGTAAGAAAAAATGCGCACAAAAACTATTTTGAACTTATTCAATCCGCTCTCGAAAGACTCAAAAAAACTCATTCACTGTCTCAAGATATCTCTTACAGCAGAAATCCTTCAAAACAGCAATTTAACTTCAAAAGCTATTGAAAATATATATGAAGAATTTCACTCTATCTTATCTTTATATTGTTCTTCTCCATTATAAATATTACTTATCTCTATGAAAAATGCACCCAAACTCTGATTCATCGACCTGAAATAATTAGAGAACTTATAAATATGCAATTTTTATATGTAAGCTTAGGCATATGAGCTTCAGAAGCTGCAGTAGATACTCTTGGAATTTCTCTCCAAAATCAGATACCTAATTCATATCCGTTCCATAATAGCATACCATCAATGGTAGATTCAATTTATAAAATCAAAAATTCTGAATCCATATTAAAAAGTTCTAAATACTCTTCGATTTTGTCAGAAAATTTCAATAAAATATTCTTTGAAAAAGCAGATGATACACTTTGAAATGAACTTGCGCATGGACTCTATGGAGCTGGTGAAATGGCCATATTTCAAGCAGATCTTGTTTCAGATTCTTATTCGGAGTTTTCTCAATTATTCCAACTTATGCAGCTTATATACGATATAGATATGATTTACGATGCTTTAATCATTGAAGTAGATCAGTTTTCTACAAGTGTGATTGATGGCCAAGTAAATGTTATTAAATGGTTTTTCGGTATTTTTATTATCATTTCGTTTATTATGTACTTTGGGATTTATTTGTTATTATTTATTAAAGAAAAAAGACATTTGAGGAAGTTTAATACGTTGTTGGAAATCATTTCATATCGCTAAAATTATCATAAATTATATTTCAGATTCATTTTCTTTAATCATAATCGTAGCTAAAGATGGGAGCATAATGGTACTTAAGAATAATAAAAGAGATTTTTGGCAAAGAAATGATTCTTGCTAATATAAGATACTTATTCAGCTCTTCTATTTACTTTGCAAATAAATTATTCTAAACTTATATTTCAATAAAATTTAAAGCAAAAAATTCAAACATATTTAAATTAGTTAACAAAATGCTTCATTTTCTGAATGTTCCCAAAATGACCTATTTTGAACTTAATAAAATCAAATTATTCCTTAAATTTATGCTTTAAACTTGTTTTAAATTATTTTTATAATCAATAATCGTCAAAGAGGCTGAAATGGCAAAACCCATGACGCAAAATAAGGAATTCTGAAAGACTGAAAGCAAAATGACCTTAATAAAATCACTTTTCGAGGTTTTTCAGAGACTCTTTTTCATCAAAATTTATGAAGAAAAGTCATTTTTAGCCCAAAGAATCAAGGCAATAGTCGAAGCGATATTTTTTTGTCTTCAAATTGTTACCTTTTTATGGGTTCCGAACTTATCAATTAAAAATTGAAGTGGAAACATGTTTATTTGAGAAATTATAGGATATGCAAGGCTTGATATAGCCTGCTCAGCAGAAGATATTATTTACGAATGCCTAATCACATCAATTACTTTTGCTTTCTTTAACTTGTCAGGTATAATAGTTTTTATTGTTCTTATTTATTATTCATTCACCATTCCATCATTAGCGATCAATCTACTTCAAAAATTACTTTACTTATGAAGAATTTTATTTTTCTTGCCTTCTATGGCTTTATTTGCCATATTTCTAAAATACAATTTTGGTGCAAATAATCGTATTTTAGAGTATAAAAACAACAACGATTTCAGCAATTTTGAGATTAATATGCCACTACAGATCTTAATTATTTTTTCTATGACGATATCATTTTTTTTAATTTTATTTTACTCAGAATTTTCTGGAGAAATTCGTCACACTATGGCTGATAAAACAATCAAAGCAAAGGCTCATTCAAAAATTGAGCTTTATATAGCGCAATTTGAATATTTTTTCCCAATTTTATATGTAATATTTGCAGAGGATCATATTTTTTATTTGCAAATATTAGCAATCATTTGCTCAATATTTTTAATTGTAAAAACACTGTATTTTATCCCTTATTTTTCAGATTTTTACAACACCTTAATAATTGTTCAATTTTTTGTTATCTGCTTAATATCCTTTATTTTTATGATAGGAAATTGAATGAACAATTCTTTGTCTATTATTCTACTCTCGTTAATTATAGCTCCACTTTTAGCTATATTATTAGTCCAATATGTATATAACTCATTGAAACTACCAATTTCAGCAATACCTTATGAACTAATCGAAATAAATTCAGAATATGATTTGGAAAAAATTATCAGGCATTTTTTATGCTTGAATAACACAGAAAATAAAAACCAAATTATTAATCTTTTTGAGGTTTTCTTTATAGAAAAAAGCTTGAATGGGAGCAGACTTCAAGCTATATGAGAAGCAAATTATTGTATATATGCATTAAAAAATGACTCGTTGGCAAAGATGAAACTAAGTAAAATTAAAAAAATCCAAGATTGAGGCTTGGAGGCAAATTATCAAGCATACATATGCAAAAAAAATATTCAAGAAATGTATATAAGCGAAATTTCGAGTTTTTTGAAATATTTTTGTCAATTAGAAACAATAAAAAGAAAGGATGAAAAATTGTGCGTGAATTTATTGGAATTTTTCATAGAAGTGACTTCAGATGGGCCAGCTTTTCACAAATTAATAAAGAAACTGAACAAGATTGATAGATACATTGCATTTCTCAATAAAGAATACAGTCAAATAACAACAATATTTCCAAATTCAAGAGAATCTTTATCCCTTTATGCTTCTTATACAAGAAACATTCTCAATAATATAGAGAACTCAACCATTCTCGATAACAAGTTGAGATATTTTGATAGAATTTCTCAGGACTATATTCATGAGGCGAAAGATTTCAGCTTTTTTCATGATATTAATGGAATCTTTATAGTTTCGTATGAAGAAGAGACCTTTGGGAAAATAATTTTCGCAAATAAAAAGGCTTCAGAAATTTTAAAAACCCCTTTGAACATGCTTGTTGGGAATAATTTCTCTAATTTTTACATTCCATTTTATAAAGAAATTTTTACAGAGGAGTTGAAATTATGATTAAAATTCTGCTCAATTTCAGAAATAGATTTGCATGAAGGATTTTTCTTGAGTCTCTCGACCGATTATATAATAGAGTGTATAGGAAAAGTCTCAATAACATCAATTAATGATAATGCCATTGGAATTTTAATTTTCAAGCCAAAGTCAGTAAAGCATCAAGTAGCAATTTTATCAGAAAACTTTGAAATTTTGTCATGTTCTGAAAATTTTTGTAAATACGAAAAAAAGGATAAAGAGAGTTTGGTAGGAATTTCTTTACAAAAATTATTCAATGACTTAGAAAATACTGATTTAAAAGTATCAATTCCTTATAATATATATGATTTTGAAAAAGAGACTATTTTATTTTTATCATATTTTGAATTTGGCAAAACTAGAGTCCTGTATGCCGCTCTAACAAATGATCCTCAAGAAATTCTTGAATTAAAGCACACAAATTTGATGCCAAAATATTATGAAGAATTCGAAACTGATCATTTCGATGCTAGATCAGTTCATCAAACCCAAGGAAGCTTTAATGAAACTTCAGAAATAGATAGTGACCCTTTATTGGAAGAAAAATCTCAAATTTCCCGTATTTCTCCTCAAAGAAGTTTTGCAACTCTAATGAAATCTTCAAGATCCATAAATATTTTGCACAGCATTTTCATTTTATCAGTGATTTTTATTTAGATT